>CANUEX010192049.1:0-19367 GCA_948099535.1 Jatropha multifida | reverse complement strand
AGATATTGGGAGATAATCTTGTAATTATTGGGGTAGATTGTGCATATATTAGGAGGATATTAGGAGATTATTAGGAGATTATTTTCCTTTTTTGAACTATTTTCTGTGTATTATATATACCTTAAACCGTATATGAAAATTTATCAAGCCAATTGCTTGTTTCAAAACTTCTTCTTCTCTCTTTCACAATTTGCAATAGTTGGCTTCTTTCAGTAGCATTTGCCTGGATTAGTTATAACTTGGGAAGGCTTAACATTTTACCTTTTTCATACTTTTCTGTTAATTCCTTTGGTGTTTTGTAGCCAAAATACCTATTGACGAGTGAGGCGAGTGATTCAGGCTTAAGCTGAATTTTTGAAGATTTTCTCTGTGGATTAACCCATCTGCTAAATGTTATTGTATGCATATCAGATGATATTGCTACTCTGGTACTTTTAAGTAATTATTTTGTTTTGCGTTTGCCCATTGACATCTTCACTTGAGAAATATGTTGATAATAGTGAAAGAAATGCATCCTTTAGCCTCGTATATTTCGATTAACAACAGTACAGTGCAAATTCCATTTACTGATATGAGTTCCAGGTAATTAGATAAGAAAAATGCTCATAATTTAAAGTTTCATTTTTTTTTGTTTATGCTTTCACTTTGCAGAAACTCTTTATGCACGTTTGTAGTACAATTGACTTTTTTGTCATTTGTTTGCAGAATATTGACGACACAAGGAATGGTAGAAGAACTAAAGTGCCTGTGTTTGATTTGGAGACTGGTGCTCGCAGTGGCTTCAAGGAACTTGAAGTTCCTGAAGACTGTGGCGTGGTATGTTTTCACACTTGATCATGTTTGTTTGCTCAACTTTGGGTCTATATCAAGTTTGGCTCAAATTTTTATCACTAGACAAGATTCTAACTTAAAAATCCAGAAGTTGTTTGGAAGCTAGGAATGTTGCAAGGGGGCAGTACACTGTTTGATCAGGCATTTAGGTTGTGAACTGGTGGTTCATACTGTATTTCTGGGGATTTGGGGATTAAAAAATTTTTCCATTAGGTGATTACAGAGGTTTGACATTGTTGAGGCACCTTATTCTGTCATTTGCCGTCAATTGTAAATAATTATTGCAAATCAAGCCTAGTCTAAGACATTCCATAGAACTTACTAAATCTAATGGGCCGGCCATCTGCATTATAAGATATCTGGAAAAGTATCCTTTACTGTGTTTATCAAACTGTTGGTCATATGAAAATGGATGAAAGTGAGACAGGTTATACATTGTCTTTGTTTTCTAGAGAGAATATAAGTTGGGAATATAAAGACTTCTGCAACTTAAGATTCTACTAGGAACACTATGATTGAGAAAAACTTCAAACCTTATTTTCATTTTCTGTCGCTAGAAGATGAATATTTCAGAAATTTGAAATTGACACGTCCTGGGTTCTAACTATTGATCCTTTTTGTGTCATCCAGTTGCTAATCTCTTGTTGTTGAGAATCTTTAAACTTAATGGTTTCTGCTTGTTTGTGGCATGATTCCATGTTCTCATTTTTCCTTTTTTATTTCTTTAGCAATTTGAATAAATATTTATTGGAGATAGCATATGGCAGAGATAGAAACTTTGGAGTTGTATTGAAGTGCTGGGATATCCCAATAGAAAATGACAGGGTCTCTACTCTATAAGTTGCACAAAATGTTCAATGTAACTGTTTTAACTTATCCAGGTTCACTTTGTTTAAGTAATCCTCACTCAAGTTTTTTCTTTCTTTGTTTTTTTCTTTTGACCAGATTATTTTTGAAGGGGTCTATGCTCTGCATCCAGACATTCGGAAATCTCTTGACTTGTGGATTGCTGTTGTAAGATGACTTAGCTGTTTATTATATGAGTATATATATTATCTATTTTTTCATATGGGCAGTTTCAGTTGTTGATTTGGAAAAGAGTAGCTTAGCATCATTGTTTGCAAAACCAGGTTGGGGGTGTTCATTCGCATCTGATTTCTCGGGTTCAAAGGGACAAAAGTAGAGTTGGGTGCTTTATGTCCCAAAAAGAGATCATGATGACAGTGTTTCCGATGTTCCAACAACATATTGAACCGCATCTTGTTCATGCACATGTTAGTTGAAAGCTTCTGACCCTTTATCGTTTTTCTTTTGATTAGTATGGAATGTAAAAATACTGCCAAGAGTTGAAAAATGAATCTATTTATTATAAAAAGATTCCTTGTTTTAATTTTTAGTAATAATCTAAACACATGCGTACATCAATTACTGATTTTCTAGTACAAATAATAGTCTCCTGAGAAATCTTTGTAACATGTATAAGATTTAGTGAAAATTATTTCGATCTCTTTAGTGAGAGGGAAAAACAAAAAAGAATAAGACCTTTTCTTTGGTAATCACATGAACTATGAGTGACATCCATGCTACTTTCTAATCAATCTAATCATAAATTTTTCATCATGAATAGCTTAGGAACTAGAGAAAATGAAAAACGTTGTTGTTGTGACTGGACTTATTCATTAAAGTTATAATTACCTTGTAAAGTGAGTTTGTTTTCAGGCCTTTTACGATGATAGCTATCTTTCTATATAGATGCTCTATTCATTTCTGCATATGTCTGTATGCATGCATTTGTATGCATGGATATATTATTCATGCCTGTTGCATGCATCATTGCATTCTCCGAGTAATATTCATTTCCTATTACAGTGCACTCCTGAAGGTCAGTTTCTGCTCTTACAATAAAAATTTTTTCTTGCAATATTTTCAGCTCAAAATTCGCAATGACTTTGATCCTGTCCTTTCCCCTGAGAGTTCATTATTTGTTTTGAAGAGTAACAAGCAAGTAAGTGCATTATTGGCATCAGTCCTAGAGTCCTGTTGTGTCGGAGGTTTTCATCTTACAGGCTTGTGTTTGTTATCAATGAAGGTGGCTTACCAAGATATCCTGAAAATCCTCGATCCGGCGAAGTATTGCAGAGCAACTCAGAATTTCACTGATATATATTTGAGGCTCCCTGGAATTCCTGTTATTGGAGAGTTGACAGAGAATGACTGTATACGTGTCAGAATTTGTGAGGGTAGATTTGCGTTGCTGATACGGGAGGTTTGTACTGACTTTTTTGAAGTTGATCAGAGAGATTTCCCCTTGTTACTATTTGCTTTGATACCATATTGAAGGCTTGACTTTTATCATGTAGCCTATAAGAGAAGGGGATTTCATAATTCAGCCTAAAGTGGATTTCGATATTAGCATTAGTACTGTTGCTGGTCTTCTTAACCTTGGGTAAGCTGTTCCCATACACTGGAACGAATTCTTGTTAACTTTGTTTTCATTCAATCGAAAGCATATTTTCATCACTGATTAAGGGGACAACTGTTATATATTTGTTTGAATTTATTTTGCAACTGTGATTAGGCATATGTACAAACTGGCTGTTCATGAACTGAGCAAGCGAAAAAATGAGGGTTTGGGGGGTGGGGAAGCGATTATCCATCCACTACAACTCTTCTGCTCCACTAATCACATCTCCCGTCAAACTGGGAATCTGCTTCTTAGTTCAGTTGTCAAATTTACACTCAAACATTGGTTATTTTAAACTTTTACATGCTTTTCCATTCAAGGTACCGAAATGTGAAAATGGTGAACATAAATTGATTTCAATTGCAAATTTTTTGTTGCAAAATTTGGTTCCTGATGAGGGGATTTACATGTGAAGAAGTATCTTAAAGGAGTGAATCTACATTTACTCTGTCCTGTTGACTTTATGTAAGAGAGCTGATATGTCCAGGACATCTTCAGTTTGTTAGATCTCAAGATCCACCATCTGTTTATCTTCATAGCCTTTGGGAGATATCTTATGTGTTCTGGCATTTAATGTCAGTATTTTAAACAGATTGAGCTAAATGCAAATTTTGAAAACATATACATACAACACAACTATTTTGGAAATAATTAATATAATTTTATTATTATTAATTTTTTGAAGTTTAGCCTTTCCTTCTTGGTTCATTTTAATGCTTTACTGCTGATATACATACAACACAACTATTTTGGAAATAATTAAGATCATTTTATTATTATTCTTTTTTTGAAGTTTAGCCTTTCCTTCTTGGTTCATTTTAATGCTTTACTGCTGATATATCTACATATAAGTCAATTAAAGTGTTTTTTTTTTTTTTATCTTTTGTATTTTATTTTTATGACATCAGGTATCAAGCTGTAGCCTACATTGAAGCTTCTGCATTTATCCACCAAGATGGGAAGGTTATATATGTGGATGTGTTTATTTTAGACATTCTTTCTTGTTGAATGGTTTCTAATTGAATAGGTGTACATACCTCCGTTTTGTGGCCATTCCCTTTTGGTTTGTAAGAAAAGTTCAAATTTTTCTATGTTCTGCTATCACATTATTTCTTTGTGCAGTTTTGCCTTGTGGCTTGTAATGTAGGAATTCAATATTAACAAGTGACCCATTATTGACCAATCACCAGATATTCTCAATTGATTTCCATTATTTTGAACTTCATGCTTTTAATTCTGCTATAGTTGATTTACTATTGTCAGAAATAGTTGTTGCCGTTATATTGATGTTTGCTTGTTGGGGTTGCATATAGATACTGTTTATTAGTGAGATTTATAGTGCCTGCACCTATGAACATATCTTTATCATCCTTCCAAGAAAAAAGACTTGTTTTATTAGTTTTCTTTCTTTTGCAATTTGGTTATGCTTCTAATAGAGCTCGTCATAAGCATGGGCTAAGTAGTTATATTTGATTCTGAATTTTAGATTCTCATTGAGGTTGATCATCTACAAGATATCCCTAGTCCTTACATACAGATCAAAGGTGTTAATAAGGATGCTGTGGTGGCTACTGGTTCAACACTTAAACTGGATGGTTCATATACAACAAAGGTTTTGCCTTCATTGGCTTTATTTATTATAGTCATTGTCTCTTTTCCTGTTAGCAGCATCTGCAGCAATGGTATAATTTCTAATTGACTGGTTTGTTCTTTTCATTTTCCTAAAAACTTCCAGAGTTATCTGCAAATCATTTTGGAGAGATTACCGGCAATAGGAACAGGTTCCAGTGGAAATCACACTCAGCACACTGCAAAACTGCAGGAACTTGTTGAATTTATACAATCTCAGGTATTTTACCATGGTTAGATGGGGTAATCAAATTTTTGTATCTTTTATTGTTATCCTAAAATCTCTGGATAAGTTATGGAAGCAATTTGCAAGTTGATCTGTGAATATCTGCATTTAATATTTAGCAATATCATGACTGTTCTAACAAAAAGAAAAGGGTAGTAATGTGGGTAAATTGGCAGGGCAACAACTCAGCTTCAGAGTCCTCCCCATGTAGGGAAGCTATCCCTATAGAAGGCGTAATTGAGGATATGCAGTCCCGAATCAAGAGGCTGGAAAGATGGCAGACGATCAACACGGTACTTACTACACATTATATAATATTCTCGGCTTCTTTTTTGGGGGGGGGGGATCTGAATTCTCTGCATTACCAATTCCAAATCCATTGTTGCAAACCAATAATGTACTTGGAATTGGATATGGCTGTTCTCATTCATTTGACAAACGGCTTAATATTGCTTCGTTTCAACTTTTTTCTTGCCCTTTTCTTTTCTTCTCCTATTAGCCCCTGAATTTATGGCAGCCTCTGATGCAGTTCTATCTGGCAGGTTTTATGGACCTTTCTGATGTCTGCTCTTGTTGGTTATTCCCTATATCAAAGGCAACGCCAATGAACATTTTTTCTAATATAATGCTTTATCTTTTCCAAAGAAAGGTTCAGTTTTACTCCCTAAGGGCCCTCCACAGGTTATATACGCAAATCAGCGGCAATATTGATTCTAACAGGGAACTTCTAACATAATTGATTGGCAATCAATTTTCCACTGAGCTACAAATTTCATACTTTATTTTTCTTGCAAATAGTTTACTTGGGATGAGTATGAAATAGCTGATTATGTAGAACTACTCCATTACTGATTATTGATTACATAAAGCTTTTTTTTCGGTCTTCTTATATTGCATTGAGTTTGTTATCCTTCTCAATACATGAACTACAGGTTCTACGACAGGCTGAAAAGCCAAGTGCAACTCGCAGATTTGTTGACATTTGTTTCTACATTGCTTTTCGTTCCAGGTAGTCGTTGATTACAAGCATAGCAGAGAGTGACCTTAAAAGTTACTCTGCTTGACTCTACCTTTCATGCATTATTGTGGATATGCTGCCATCCACTACTACTGAACCATTTGAATTTAAAAAAAATATAAATAAAAAAGAACAAATGAATGCATAAAACCTATTCCTTCATTAACAAAACCAAAAACGCCTTAGCGTCTGTACAGCAACATATCTGTCACATACAAATAGAACTATCCCGTTCATGAATATTGTCGTGATTTAGATAAGCTCTGGTTTTCTTCCATGAAAAGAGGTAAAAGTCTCAGTTAATCAGCAAGGCAATTGTATACTAACTAAAAAATGGAAGAAGTCCATCATTCTTCATGAAATACGCAGCAATTGCTACTAGAATTATGAATATAATGATCCACAAACTTGATACTCCTGCTGCACCTGCAAAAGACAAGGAAGAAAGATAAGAAATGTGAACTAGAAATACAAGGCAAAAGAGCTGAATATCCTAAATTGTCTCAAATCTATATTATTTGCTCGCATGTTCCTCCACAGCAAGTTTCATCTTTTTAACATTTTGAAATCATCCTCCCTAACTTCTTGGGGCCTAAAGCTCCAAAAGAGAAAAAAGTATACTTCTGGGAGCATTTAGCTGCATTCATACTTATATGAACTCTCTTCTTCAGCAAATGTCCTTTCAATACGTTTGACAACTAGTTCTTAGCCTATGTTAATCCTAAGACAATAACAACCAAGCAAGTATACGATGATTATTCAACAAAAAGTTATCAAAGTACATACCAATTTTCTTGTCCTCAACTAGTGTCACCCTTGCGCTTGAGTCCAATGATGCAGATAGCAATGCCCTGAATTCAAATGTCAGATTTTTCAATCGTAAAAAAAATTTGGAGGAAAACTCATATTTCACTAACAAATATTATTGCTGGAAGGGAATGAAGCCAAATAAAGTTGAAGTGAGACCAATTTCGACTTCTGACCTTGAATCATGGGAGAACGCCAATGCTGTTACCACACCAATATGTGCTTCCTTAACAACCATCTGAACCCGCATACTGCTTGAATTTATAAGCATTACATCTCCTTGAATGGTACCACTGTATGTCAATGATAAAGGAAGGAATAAATTTTTATTATGTAGGTACTTGCTAAATGAGGTCAAGCAACTGAAGTAACAAGGTGAAGATCAAGTACATTGCAAGGAACTTTCCGTCAGGTGAGACATCAAGCGAAGAAACTGGGTCACGAGTTATATGCTTTGAGCTAATCCTCTTCCATGAGTTTGTGTCCCATTTCAAAATACTTCCACCTTTGTCTATGTACAAAAAGTTTATAGTCATTTACTTGTAGACCATCAAGGTCAAAAAGTACACTTTTTACCATTTTGAGGGAAAAAAAAGGTTCAATACTAAGAAATGACCTGTTATTGCAGCAATATAAAGAACCCGACTCTGATCACTGCTTTCAGAAAATCTGCAAGAGGCAAAAACCTCATCCTGGAGGTAACACACATTCCAGCAAGCTCAATACCCAATTAACAGAGAACTAACTGGATTAGCCGAAAAAAAGGGCTATGGGAATTCTCCAATAATGAAAAATACATTAAATTTTCTACACAAATCAAATTAGAGCCATTTGTTGGTCTACAAATAATCTAAGATTCCCAAACCACCAGGATCCATTCCCTTCAATATTATCATTATGACCGCACATCAAGAAGCAGAAATCAATATCCTTGATGTGCAGGTGTGACTAAAGCAGTACACTTTAGGGATGAAAAATATAATTAGCTCCAGAAATTATGACTTATTGCTTACATTTTCCCTTGATAATGAAGCTACTGCTGTTGAAGAAGTCAAATCCCAAACCCTTCCAGGACGACGACCTCCCAAGGAAACAAGAAAGTTACCATCAGGGCTGCAATTCAGTTAAGTTACATCAGCATAAAGAGATTACGACCTCTTCACTCTTACTGGTTCAGGGAATACAGATCTCAACTTTGTTACCATAGTTGCAATACCTGAAACACAAGTCCTTTAAAGAAGGATGAGCTTCAGCCTCTTCAAGAATAATTTCCATGCTGGGCCACTTGAAAACCCTTAAAATGCCATCCTGTACTGCAATAAATCAGATTATCATATGGCTTCTATCTCTGAAAAAGGGATGATTATTCCGTTATAGAATCAGTGCCCATGAAAATAAAGCTGAACCTTAGAAAAGAAAACGATTTCAGTTAAGAGTGATGACCTACTACTTTAACAGAGACGAAAGCATCCAAAAGCAGGTCTTAAATCCACCATGGAAGGTGGGAAATACTTGCACCTTAGAGAACATATATATGAATGTGCATGTATGTGTTGTACGAAAGAAATGGAAGTTGCAACAGTAACGAAACAGATAAGAATATTCAAAAAAGCAAAATTTTCTTCTAGAAACCAAACAGCATGAAAGAATTACTAAGCAGTTTCTCATGTTACAACTTTGCGTTTGGTTCTAGATAGCTTACAAGTGATACTTTGTAGACAACCACTTCTTTTGGAAATAACACAAACATGAAAAAGGCGTTGCCTTCCATTGTTTTTTCCTTATGTTTAATAACAGATCAAATCAATTCAAATTTTAACAAAAAAATCCATAGAATATCCCTACCTCGCCACCAACAGCAAGTGCTGAACTATCACTGTTAAAGGCCAAGGCTAGCTGCATTCCAATCTCTTCTAATTGGGTGAGCACTTTTCCTGACTCCTTTAGATCTAATTTGAGGTTATCATTGTCCTTGACTTCAATCCAGTCGAAATACCTAGACAAAGAAAGCATGACAAATTAACGATAGATTAATAATTGTTTAATAACTGCAAGCCAAAATCTAGAATTGATGAAAAATCAGTCTATTTGAAGTGGAGCAGAACTTAAGCAAAGGCCTGGCAAAGTGCTTATTATCAGTCAGACTACAACTTGTATTAAGGTTAGTGCGCCCTGAAGTTAACTGTCAAGGATAATTGTTGCAGTTTATGTTTAACTTTGTTTTAAATTTCTTTCTTACGTGCTAGTATAAAAGCCTAAAATACTATTATCATCGATGTAATTTCCAATCTCAATCATCTGCCTCAAAATATTCTGAACCATCTTTGTTCATGGAACCCAACTATTCAACACTGTTAAAGTGATTTATTGTTTACATTCCCCATCAGAATTCACAGTTCCTTACCTAAATTATCCAATGCTTCACTGGGAAATCAGAGTTAAAGGATATAAGAAAAAGGGTGGGCATGGTTGGGTAGATTGAACTAACTCTACAAAATACGAATGGAGGTCACACATGGTATAAGTGTGACTCGTCGCTAAACAAAATAGATACAAAAAGTGGCAGTGGTATAAAAAAATTCATGAAGACTAGCATTTCGCAACATGACAATTCAGAAAATAAATGGCATTACTATTGGATTGACAGCAACCAAAAATAGAATATGATAAGTCAAACATCATGCATTGGATGGGAAATAAAAGGAACAGAATCTATACTTCATGTATGTGGTTTATCTCTACTTGATACAAGGTTGGTTGTGCTTGCGTTGCTATTCTAAATGATTCATGCATATTATTTCTCCCAAAACTTTCGTTAACAAGATGTCAAGAAAAGAAAAGTAAAAAAGTAAGTATGGATACAAAATTACCGGCAGCTTTTTGGCAATGAACAAATTAGTCCATCTCCAGCTGGGTGAACGACCATTCTATAAGGCACATCAGAACCAAGTCCAAGCTTAGCTACCTGAAACATTAGAGGACAATAGTATACACAACCAGATCAAGTCTAATAACAGAATGAAAACAGTTGAATTGAATGCCTAACACAGCTCAATATGGAAGTCCAAAACATACTAGGAAAAGAAAAGAGACGAAAAGTCACATCATTGCCAAATTCTCCAACATAAATGTAACACGACCAATGAAATCTAACAGCTCCCGGAGAAAAGAACATTGATTAATCAATTCTAACTGAAACACAGGTACAAAATTGCAGCAAAGCCACAAAGGTAAGCGACAAAAAAATGTCTTTAAGCTGTAATAATCGAATATAGAACTGAAATACTGATCGGCAAATAAGCTACAGCATAGAGAGAACAGAATGACATGCGCAGGAAAAATACAACCAAAGATATTCGGAATAGCCCTGCAAATCAAGTCATTTTCAAAAGACAGCTAAAAGCAGCATATTGAAACTATAATATCACAGCTTCCAGGCAATTAGATGAAAGCTTAATGGGTGCTCAAGCTACATAGATCATCAATAACCGTAAATAGCCCAAATAAGTTTCATACAATTCAAATATGAAAACGAATTTGGATATTTCTATAAGAAAAAAATTTTTTCAACTTACAGGCTGAGCGGAGAGAGTATTGGTGGCGAAGTCGAAACGAGCAAGAACTATAGCGTTGGGGATACCACTACGGCCTTCTCCGCCACCTCCAGTAAGAACGACATAGTATTCATCGGCGATCGCCTGCTGAGCAGCAGGAGGAGTGGATTCCTCACTGGAATCTTTATCTTTGCCGTCGGATTGTTGATGATCTTGAGATTGGAGCTTGGATCTGACTTCCTTAAAGGGAACCCAAGCAGCTGAATACAAAGGAAAGCCGTACTTTTGCAAGCTCGGAGGGTCCGGCGACTTGCTCTTCCCCATTCCTAGTGACAGAAACCGTATTTTGAGAGCGAACAATGATCGATTGGCGAACCAGTTCTTGGTTTTAAACTTACTTCTATAAAAAGTTCGCTCTTAATTTTTACTAAATATTAAAAATATTGATCCCCGATTTTATTTATAAAATAGTCTTTTCAATTTTTGCTGTCTTTCATTATAGTAAATTTAATTTTATGACTATAAGTGAAAGTTTTAAAGGAATATTTCAATATCCATTTTTATTATTTTAAATTTAATTATCAATTGAATAATTTTTTTACTGAATATTTTCATTTTCAATCCTAATACATTTTAGATATCCATAAATATTCATTTGAGTGGTATTCAAATCTATTTATATATCCATTCTAAAGCTATTGGTCTATCTAAACCAAATTTATTGTAAATACATTTTTGATATCCATAAATACCAATGAAACTATGCATAAATCTGTTTAATATGGTGAATAATGACGAGGAACGGATATTCAAAGACTTAATTTTTCGTAGCAAGCAGTAATAATGAACAGCGGATATCTGGAGACATTACAGAGAGTAATTTCACCCCTCATTTTCATCCCAAACCCGAAATAAGTACCCTAAAGTGCGGGTCCCGCTCGTATACAGTTTTTCAAGTAAAGTTACGCCCCAATCTGAAGATGGGTTGGGCTCATGTCCATTTAGGGTCTGCTTTTCTACTCTAAATATCACTTGCTCTTTTTTTAAATCTGGGCCTACACTAGACTAGACAGATCTGGGCCGTAGTCCTGTAGGTCCTCACTGGGTCCAGAGATCAAAACGAAGAACTTAACCATGTTCAACTGAAACGTGGTTAGAGTCTAACCACGCATATTCTCTTCCAGAACAATTCGGTTTCGAAGAAAAAAGATTTCCTTCCTCATGAAGGTTAATGACAAGGAAGATATGCATATGAATCTTATTGAAAATTAGTACTCAGGAGTCCACTTTCATTGCAGAGCTGGAAACACATTGATGAGCTCTCATTGATGGAAGAAGGTACTCGACTTCTTACATCTTTTTGCAAGAGAATTGAGAAAGGCACATGTTAAGCTAATGAAGTTACAAAACTTTAAATGGATATAGACTATTTGATACATTTTCCTTTTTCTCTATTCTCTGTGAACTGAGTTATCTGGTTATACATGGCTTGACGATTGACCCTTAATTGTAGATGAAAGTGCGGCGACAGCTTCACCAACTGACAAGTAAAGGGTCTCTGCCTTCATGATATTGCGAGCATCATCAGCTCTTTGGAGCTTTTCTATCACCTCTCCAAGAGGATTCACTAGCACTAGCTGTGATGCCAATGATCAATCAAAACCACAGAACAATTAGCTACTAGAAGGCTAAACCATTTAATGGAAAAAAACAAGCATTTTTACTTGCCTCAATTCCTCTATTTTCCATTGTTTTCTTTAAATCCATGAAGAGTGAGACTCCAGTTGTGTCAATGGCACTCACAGCTGAAAGATACAACAGGTACATACATTCAGGTAGATTACACGGTGAATAGTTTAGACTGCGCTATTATTAATAGTTTCAAGTACTTTTGTTATTGCATCAAATGAAGATTATAATTAGAGAGATACTTCAATTCTTCCTAAATTTTTTCTGCATTTACCCTTTATTTGGTATGTAAGGATTCTAAGTATAGAATTAAATTATAAATGACAGAATTTAGTTATACTCAGTTCCACAAAATTTTGTTTTTGGAGTAAAATTAACAATTTTTTTTTTTTGCCAAACATGAAAATATGAAATTTCAAATGAATTCCAGAAAATTCTATGGAAAATTTTTACCTGTCAAGTCAAGAATCACGAAATGAATACTTGATTGTTTCTTTGCATCTTCTTGTGCTTCATATTCTTCTATCCATCTCAGAATCCTGTCAAAGGAAAACCATTTTAGAGGGGAAAAAAGAGAGTAAACAGTCCTTATATGAAGTGTATAGATATTTTTAGTTAAACTTTTAATGCATTAACCAACCTTTCTTTGAGGTAAGTTGTATTAGCAAAATTGATAGGAGCTTCAATGCTTAAAATGATGAAACCAGGAACCATTGCAGCTTCCTTGTAATGGTGAATATTGCGGTAGATATCTGTCCCTGCTATGTTTCCCAGGATCACTGTCTTTGGCCTTGTAACTTGCAGGAGGATCTTGAACACAGATATTCCTACCTTGTAATCAATTCATTATCAGTTTTATACGTCCTATTCAGGGTAGGCAACTAACTGACGGATGAGAACTTACTGCAATTGCAAGGCCAATTTGGACAGAGATGAAAATAACACCAAAGAATGCACATAACAGAACAATGAAATCATATTTGTCAATCTTCCAGATCAAGTAAGCAGCTGGAATATCTATGAGGCCAACTACTGCTGTTACAATTATTGCACCCAATACCAGATTTGGTGTGTACTGGAATAGAGGCATTAGAAAGAGGAGAGTCACCATCACTGTCACTGACATTATAATGTTAGATACTGCTGTTTTGGCACCTGCATTATGATTCACAGCAGACCGCGAAAATGCACCTGAAATTAAATTTATGTTAGAAATGCTACATTTCTTCTTCTTTTTCTCTCCAATTAAAAAAGAAAAAGGGAGGGTATTTGCACCTGTTGTGACGTAACAGGAAGTTGATGAGCCAATTATGTTCATTAGCCCAATTGCCATCATTTCCTTGTTACCATCCACTTGATAGTTCTTTAAAGCAGCAAAAGTTCTCCCTACAGCAATGCCTTCCTGTTTATAGACAAATGCTAATTTATTCTGTGTGGCTTTTGTATAAACAGGCGAGTGGAATTCCAGGCCATAAACAGGATTTGTGGAAACTTACAGTGAGGGAGATGATGCCAGTAACAAGGCCAGTTCTTATGACTAGTCCAAGGTAGCTTCCATGAAATTGTAACATGTTCCATGATGGAGGATTCAATCCCTCTTGTAATTCTCCAATCTAATAATTTCAATCCAAATAAAATTTGTTAATGACGAGAATGAACAGTTTATAAGTTTATTGGAACATTCTTGTTCATGCCAAGTATTATACTATATTGGTTCCATTTATAGTGCTAATGATAAGAAACTCACAGTGCTAATCCCATGACGCTGGGCCTTGAATGCGAAAACTAGGACAGTAGATAAAATCACAGAAACAAGAGGGGCTCCAGCTGAAATCCAAAACAGTTTTGGTCTTCTCATGCTCTGCAGGGCACACGTCCCAATATTAACATTTATTAGGAAATCAAACTGTCGTTTCTCTACATTCATCAGGAATGGCTGAAATGGTTTAGTCATCTCTGTAAGATTGGGAGTTTGATTTATTAAAAAATAGAAAAGAAAAGAAAATACATTTATAAACTCTAAAAATCACATATCATTACTAACTATTTTTTTAACTGAAATAATGATTAGAGATAATTAAATATATATAAATAACACAAAAAAGAATAATCACATGGATTTTTTTTTTTCAAAATACGGGTGTTCCACAGTTGTGGATAAGATTTGGTCACATGACAAATTTCATAAAATTTTGAAACTGGGGGGCAGGGAAGTCGGCAAATATAGACAACAAAACGGTCCACTGCGAAATGTTGAGTTGATAGACGTAGGTGTCTCCATGCCTGCAAATGCACTTATTCGTTTCAACCGACAAAAATTGATTTTTTTTTTCCAGTCTTTTTGTTTCATTCTCAAATAAAATGGTTTTGATTTAATTTTAATTTCTAAAATTTTCACTCATTCCATTCGATTTAATTTTAATATGTGTTAAAAAAATATTATAATAATTCCACTTGCTCGCATGCTCCTATTAACTGATAACACCTCTCTTTTTTCTCGAGATAAGATACTAATGATTAGTTAATATTTGAAATGTTTTATGAAATAAATGACAAAATTATTAATATGCGAGTATACTATTAACTATCTCTTCAACTAAAATAAATAAAGCATGCATTAACATGAGAAAGGGATTGAGGAAATAACGTACAGCATATCTTGCCACTAAAAGGAACACAAGAAAGCAAACCCCCATTAATATTGTTTGCCATGACCACTGCAAAACAAAAATCAAATTATTTTTGCTGTCAAAACTAATTTATCTGCTCAAAATAGTATATATAATTAATTAATTAATTAGAATATGCTCATCTTTCGTATTTGGCGATCAAAGTCAGATATAAATACGTTAAAGCTTCGAGTAGTAATTCTTAGTTGGTGAATGATATATATATATATATATATATATATATATATAAAATTTACCTCATGAGTGTTGTGGAAAACAGAGGTCAAGACGGGAACCAGACCCATTTGCTTGGTAAAATGAGTGATTCCAAGAAGGCTTTTTAGCTGTTGCAGAGACACAATAATAGCAGCTCCAGCCATGAACCCAATCAGAGTAGCTTTTGAAAGAAAATCAATAATAAATCCTAGCCTGTAGAAGGAAACCATTTAACTAACTTTAAGAAAATAATTAAAATGAAAGAAAAAGAAGAAGAAAGAAAAAAAAAAAAGAAACATCAACCCACCTTAACAATCCTAAAGAAGCTTGAAATAGACCAGCAAAAAAAGTGGAAGAAAAGGCTAGTTGAAGAAACAATAGAGGGTCGGTAGTAGGAGATACTTCTTGTCTAAGCATGGATCCCAATATAAGGGAAGCAATGGAAACAGGGCCCACTGCAAGATCTCTTGAGCTTCCAAGAACAGCATATACAAGAGGAGGAACAAAGCTTGAATCTGTATATATATGTAAGTAAATCCAACTTCAATTACAATGATTACAGATGCTAAAAATGAAAATTTTAATTAAATGAAGCAATAAAAAGAGAAGAAGACTCACATAGACCCACAATGGGTGGTAGACTAGCAAGCTTAGCATAACTAATACCCTGAGGAAAAAGAAAAAGAAAGATTTAATGTTCTAGAAAAGAAAAAGAAAGATTAAAGAAAAGCAAGAACCCTTTTTGTTTTCTTTTGCAGCATAAACAAACAAAAGAAGAAAAGCAACAAATAAGAAAACATTTGGATGATAATAATACATTTACTGATTACCTGTGGAATGGCTAAGCTGGCAATGGTAAGACCAGCAATAACATCAGATTTGAGAAGCCTGAGATTATAATTAGGGCCCCATTGAAGAATAGGGAAAACGTACTGAGCAACAAGAATCCATTTCTTGTTAAAGGGTTGTCCTTTGAATTGGCGCAAAGGGTCATCGGGAAAGAAAGTTTCTTTCAGTCTGGTTTTGAGCTTCTGTATTGTGCTTCTATGGGGTGGCGATACAACTTGGTGAATTTCCAAGGCGGGTATTTCTAATTCTAGACAATGATGAGAATGCATGTTAATAGAAGCAATTGGTTCCATGGTCAAGAAAGTGTTTCTTGTTTTCTGTTACTTGGGGTGGTATGATTGAGGAATGGTTGCGTTTTTATTTTAGCTAATTGTGTGCCCCATCAATCAACTTCTCTCTCTGGAAACCGCTACGAAACAAACGAGTACTTGTCTAAAGAAAAAGCAAATTAAAAAAGTTTGGAGAAGAAAGGAAAGGAGTCGGTTCCTTTGTACTGTAAGAGCTCTACCAAAGTAGAATGACAGCATATGCGAACAAGTTTTGGATTACAATTTGTATTGAATTAGATCTCTATGAAATAAATTATTTTTCCTACTTTTTAAATTAACTTAGGAATGCGTTTATATACTTATTAATTAAGAATAATATGCTAGCCATAGTCACTAACGATGTCTAACCCAATAGGAAAAGTAATTTGTGGATAATAAAATATCAACCTCAATTAGATTAGTACAAGTAGATTATATATACTCGTTGCTTTGCTTATATATGCAATTGTTCTTATAACAGTACGAGCCATGAAATTGACACACGGAGGGAGGATATTATCACGGATTCATTGATCCATAAGAATAAAAATACAAGATAAATTTCTGAAAATTTACTTTTTAATCTCTCTATCCCGACAAAAATTCTACCTCCTGGTTATATTTTGCTTTTTATCAAAGATAATTATATAATAAACTGATCTTCTCAAGTGTTAGTTGTAATTCTGAATTGAACTTACTGTAAATTCAAGTTCGGTCTAAGTTCTATATTACATCAACAAATAAAAGTGAAGCGTTAATTGAATCGAGTCCATTGAAAAAATGACTAGATTCTTCTTGAGGCAGCTTAATTGTAGTCGTCACGGTGTGGCTTACATTTGACATTGACTCTTCGAAACAAAAGAAATACCCATTACAGAACTTGTATGGACATCTCATATAAGAAGAAAAGGAGGTGATGGGTACGCATTTACTCTGTGATCTTGTGTTTTTATTATTGGTTCAGAGACGAGATATGAGACGGTGCACTTCTCTAAGTCGGAAAAATGGTTGAATTTGCATACGTGCGTTTAATATACATACTGCTTGAAATGATCACATCAGGAATGGAATGGTTCCATTTGCGTAGTAAATGGACATAAACTCTGCACCATTTGGGTCGTGGTTGACAAGCCAAATTGCCTCACACCATGTTTGCCACATCTCATGAGGTGGCATAAAATGGCAGTGACCATTATTGTCACAACACATCAAACCTATTCGATTATCGGTTAGAATTGACTACAAACCAATTAAAACTCTTTAGAATGAGGGCAGTCATTGGAATGCCCATAGGGTTAGACACCAAGCTAATATCACAGCTCATTCTTTTGCTAGAACCACTATACTGAGTGATGCTCCAAAATTTTATTCCTCAATTTTTTAATTCTGATGACCATCAGGTTTTTTTACCTAGCATTATAAATCCTAAATCGGGTGTATGAGGTATCCATAATGCTGAGTTTTTCCTGAACTTTTTACTAATTTTTATTCTTATTCAAAAAAAAATTGAAAACAAGAGAAAATATTTGATGTTGAACTGAATCGAACTGATGGTTCTTATCTTTAAACCGGTATTGGTTGGCAAAAGAACATGACAGTCACTACTCAAAATGCATCACTATTAAATATATTTTTATTTTGACTCAATCTAAAACTTTTTAAAAGCAATCATTAGTGCACAAGCAAACCATAAATAAAAATATCAATCGTTTGATTCCTTTGTTTCATTTCATGCTTAAATTCAAGCGTCTAATTACCCCAGTTTAATCAGTTAATTAAACCTTTTTTTTTCTTTTTTTGACGATTTGTTAGATAAAATTAATGTAGTGCGATCTTAAAATTAATAGCTATGAGCTGAATTTTAATTAAAACGTTAAAAATTATATAAAAAACTGCCGTGTTTATAACTTGGACCTGTTAAAAAGTTGACTTGATAATTTCCAAAAAGGATGATTGCGGAAGTCTCACACTAATTGTAATTATTGTAATAATTGCTACCACAAATAGTTTTCAAATTTGATATTATCATTTCTCAAAATCGACAAATTGAAAATTAGGTTGAAATGCCATTGATTGAATATGAAAGAACTTTTAAATTTTAATTGGATGTGACAATTTTTTATCATCATGGCAAATATTATACGTCTATCATTAATTGAAAAATCTCTGTCCTACTTTAATATTTTTTTTTCTAATTTGAAAATTTTGGTCTAATTTTTAAAAAATGACAATTAAACTAATATTCATCAAATTTTAATATATTAATATTTTATTTTTGCATATAAAAAAAGTTCGGTGAACTTGAACAATAAGTGAACTACACGGCAGAAATAATACTTTTTTTTCAATAACATTTAATAAGCTGATGATAGATAATTGGTGGAGAGAATTCATATTCCCCAAATATCTTCTATAAGATGTCAGAAATAATAATATATATATTATATTATCTATATCTGTCTATAATCTATAATATATAAAAATACGAAGGGAGAACATTTGGTTTTCAAAACGCCTATACGTATTCTAATTAATAAAAAATATTATTAATGATAATTTAGTCTTAATAGTTAAGTTGGGACCACATTATATTTATTTTTCTATTCTAATTATTATTATTATTATTATTATTATTATTATAATTTGAATCTAATCCTATTCTAATTAGGAATTTATTCTTTAATACGATTTTAATTAAGAATTTATTCTATCATACTATATATAGATGTTTAGTTTTGATTATTTTTTGCTATTAATAATTTATCGCTTTTGACTATCAATAATTAATACTTTAAGCTTTTACTATTTTAAATTGAAATTATTAAGTTTGCCATCATGTCTCCTTCTTGTGGTAAGTATTAACCCTCTCTATTTATAAATTAATAGAATAATTATTATTTATGTTTATTATAATTTAATAATCCTTATATATCTTTATTTATTTTTAAAATTATAAATTTATAGATTTATTGAAATAACCCATTAATTTATTTTTAAAAGAATTTTTATTTAAAATTTAATTGTAAATTTTCACCAATGAGAATTGACCAAAAATAATATTTTATGTCGCGAACCGAATCGAAAACCGAATTTAAATAGTTTAACTC
>CANUEX010191969.1:0-36491 GCA_948099535.1 Jatropha multifida | reverse complement strand
TAAACAAATTAAATAATACTTCTCAATTAATTGTCAATTTAAATTTGCGGTGATAGTGTAAAATTAACTGTAAAATATACCGATCGCGATTCGGAGTTCGGATTCGGACTCAGTGTGTGAAATGCAGATTTCTGCCTCTTGATTGCCTCACCGGAGAGTAGCCGGCCGGTGACGGGACCGCCGCATATGCCGCCGTGCACGGTGGCCGGAAAAGTAATCTTGCCCAGAATTCAACAAAATTCATACCGCTCGACTCGATTTTCTACAAGGAACTCAAATCCTGCATTAATTTGTGGAGATGCTGCCTCAGTTCGCCGGAAACGGCTCGACAGCCTCTAGCTCCATCGTTAATGGTGGTTCCTCAAAGCGTCGGTGGAACTTCCGATTTCTTGAGGAAAACTACTCGCAGCGCCGTGGGGAGAAAATCGATGACCATCTTATGGCCTGGAGTTGCCGAAATCGGCGTTAATTGATAGAAAACTTCTTCGCGCAATCTCCAAGCTTCCAGTCGCGATCTCCTTCGTTTCAAACACTGATTGCACAAGCCAAGACTACCTACTTCCTCCTCTCGTCGAGCTCTTGCCATTGATATAGCTAGTCGTCGCCGGTTCTGACCGGAGACAGTGCTGCGATGAAAACGCAGTCTGCATTGGCGGAGAGAGAGAACGGAGGAGGAGAGAGAAAGTCTCTCTTTCTTCTTTTTTTTTTCTTTTTGAGTGATTTGGTTCAATTCTTACTTTTATCTAATTAGTTTTGGTTCGACTTGAATCGATTTGATCTAACCCAACAATTTAGCCTAGTTTACATTTGATTTAAGGTTTTTTTTCTATTGAGTTTGACTATTTAAATTTGGTTTTCGGATTCGGTTTGCGGCATAAAATATTATTTTTTTCGCTAATTCTCATTGGTAAAAATTTATAATTAAATTTTAAATAAAAATTCTTTTAAAAATAAATTAATGGGTCATTTCACTTAATGACATTTTTAACTAACCAATAAAATTAAAAATTTACAGGGGCATTTTAGGAAGTCAATGTTCTCCATTCGTACTTTTATATATATTATAGATTTAATTTCTAAGTTTATTTAATGTGTTATATAAATTAAAAAAATGCATTATAATAATATTTGATAGTTATTTATTATTTTTAAGTAATCATTTATAAAGTGATATAAAAAATATTGATTTGAAGAAAATTTTTTTTAATAATTATAAGATTCATGTAAGATAAATATAAAAAATTAGTTAGCAAATGGTAGAAAATTAAATCCAAAATAAATTTTTTTTAATCATTTTCTAGTTTATTATCAGACGGATTCAGTGACCGCTGAAAGTCGGATAATATGTCAATTAACTTCTCACAGTTAAAATTTATTATTAATTTTTTCAAAATAGAAAGTCTTTATCATGAACTTGAAGTAATGTGAAATAAAGACTTAGATAAACATAAAGATAGTTCTAAAATCGCCAATTTTAATTATAAAAGAAATAAAATTACAATTGAATCAATTTAGACGGTTTCTAAAAAGGTTTTAAAACCGTTGGTTTTGATTTTTTTCTAGTTTAGAATTGAAATTAAATAATATATTTTAAAATATTTTGTTAAGGTTTATAGCTTAATAAATAATAATAATAATAATAAATATTACTATTGAAAAATGCTAAATCAATTTAATAAAAATTTTTAAAATTATTTAAAAAAATATAATAAAACAAAAAAAGTAAGTCGAGAGTTTTTTAAGAGTATATTTTTTATAGTTTCAAACCGCAACCGTTGATTTTGTTTTTAGTTTTCAAAAAATGAAAATTTGGTTTTGTTTTTAGTTTTCAAAAAATGAAAATTCGGAACTAAACTTTAAAGTCACAGTTTCAGTTACAGTTTTAAAATTAGAACTGTTAATCACAGTTTTATACCGGTTTTGATTACGATTTGATTTCAGTTTGAAAACCAACCGCAATCATCCCTATGTCAGGATCCAGGTTTGAAACAGCCACCCCTGCACCCAATAATGAAATAAGGCCATAACTACCACATTTCCAACTGACGAACTTCTGACAATTACATTCTAAACCCACAAATCACTGATTAACGTAGTAATAAATTTTTATTTTAAGTTGAATCATGCGTCACAGAGGGATGAGTGGCCAAAATGAACTCTTTTTTTTTTTTTAAAATATTTTGACCCAAAGACCAACAAAATAATAATAACTACTACCTCTAATTCATCTCACAAGGAACAAACAAACAAACCAAACAAACGGTCAGCGGCTGTCTCCGTCTCCGTGGGCCGGTCTCATTGTATTTGATGGAATGAAATAGAATTTGCTTTTCGCGGATTTTGACCTCCGAGTCTACACTTTAACAGTGTCGGTCAGCTTCTTTGATATTTGCACATTTAGCCCATCGAGAGTCTTAGAAAGGAACCCTCGACGTCTTTAAACCTTTAAGCCTAAACTTAACTATGTTAGCCATTAGATCACGACTGATAGTTCCATGGTTAATTGCAATAATAATAATTTTAATGGTGGTATTTCTTTTATAGTATAAAATAGTTAAAAGATGGGCAGAATATATACCAATGGACGCTCCTTTTCTTTTTTTTAGAAAAAAAAAAAAAATAGAATCCGTGTACATCACAATACACGTTCTGTAATGCCAATGCATCGTGACTCAACGCGTTCATGCCCCACCCACACATATATATACACACAACCCAACTTCGTATTTACCATTCAAAATCAAACCTTCTTTAAACCTTTCATTTCTCCTATATTTTCTAATTAATAGCTTCCTTAGTTATTTACTCACCAACAGTATCGGAAAATGAGTGTAGAAGTTTTAGACGGTACCACCATTGTCAACTTCGTTGAGGATGAAGAAGCCTTCACACTCTCAATACAGGACCGTTTTGCTAATCTTGATGCTGACCAAGACGGTTTACTTTCCTATGGAGAAATGTTGAAGGAATTGCAGAGTCTCAGGGTGTTCGAGACTCATTTTGGAATAGATGAGAAAACAGAGCCCGAAGAGCTTTCTCGTGTCTATAATGCTCTGTTTCTGCAATTCGATCATGATCTGAATGGAACTATTGATTTGGAAGAGTTTAAGGCAGAGACTAAGCGAATGATGTTGGCTATGGCTAATGGAATGGGTTTTCTGCCTATTCAAATGGTTCTTGAAGAAGATAGTCTCTTGATGAAAGCTGTTGAGAAAGAGTCAGCTTCCATTTTTGCCGCTTAAGTCTCTTCTGGCCCATTCAAATGAATGAAAGTTTCTTTATTGTTGTCTTTGTTCTTTTCCTTTCTTGGTTCTTCTAATTTTGCCATTGTCTGTTAAGTTCATATGTATTTTACCAAATCATCTAAGCTTCTAGATGTTGCTTGTATTTTACCAAATTATCTAAGCTTCTAGATGTTGCTAAATCTAATCATCAGTCAAGTAATAAAATCTCGTTTGGAACTGTTTTCTAGTATATTTCATTGAATTGATTTAGACTTGGTCTTCTTAATATACATGATTCCACCTAGATTTATATCTTCTGCATAACAATTTTTTACAATTAATCATATAAATAATGACATCTCAGGAGCTGGAATGAAGGACAGAATGCCTTCACCAAACAGCTCAAACAGTGATGTCATTAATTGTCCAGATTTCAAGTCATCCTTCCATACCTGATTAAGGATGGCCAACATCTTTATAGCTCGATGATCTCCCTTGCCTCTTTCAATTTTACGGTCCAGTTCATTGGAGTTCAGTATCTGTTCAGAACATGTTGATGGGCCCACAACCGGATCATTTGCAGGAGCTGCTAGAGTGCTTGCTTCCCCTTGAATGGGAGATGGTGGCAAGTCTGTTGGTCCATCAGTTGATATTTTCTTCGGTGGCGGCTGTTCCAAGTGCTCCATGCCTCCTTTGCGTTTATCTTGGTGAATTTCTAAGGTAGAAAACGGACATTAGGATATTTGTACTTGGTTTCCCAGGAAATGGCAAGTCAAAGAGCAATTAGATTTCTATTTACCACCTTAACTTCCTCAATTCAAAGTTCGTATATTAACTGACTAGAAAGGGAGTATCAATAAGTTTGGCTTCTTGGGTAGAATGAGATAAAATTAGCTAACATAATCTATATAGAGAAAATAATTCTATTTTTCGACATACATCCTAGAAGTGCTGGGTGAACAAAAAAAAAAATGTGCATTTTTGAAGAAAAAGTATTTGAACCAAATACTCAAAAAAATAACTAAATTCACAACAAATGCCACTTCTCGATAATTAATTTCACTGTAAAATGTAAATAGGCATATGTGAACCAAACAAGGTGTGACGACGTTTGCCCCAATTAAAATTACAATTTGTGAACAAATGTTTCTGAAGGGTCCATATTGGAAATATCCACTACAAGGTAATGGAAATTATTCAAGGTATAATAACTCATATGGTATCCATCTCCATTGTTGAATGAGCACCACCAATACATTTTGGTCGTTAGCAAGTAACAACATCATTTCACATAAATGTATTGAGGATGCTCCTCCTACTAAAAGCTCAGACTACCAAGAAGGTCAATTCCTTGCTTTAAATCACTTTCATCACAAACATAAAATTGCAATTTTAGGAATTCGAATTTCATCCAAAACATAAAAAATATTAGTTTGAACCACTAAAATGTAGTATTCGAATGGCATAATTCAAGCAAAATGCAAAGATACTAAGACTTACTTGAACATGTAATTTTTCCATTGGTCTTCCACATGGCATGTGCTGGAGGTGATGGCAAAGGTGGGAAAATCTTGAGAGAATCATATATGCATTGACCTGCTGCATGCTAAAAATGAAAATGCTTGTTGAGTTACACTCTTTATAGGCCACCTTAATACTTCTTCCACTGGACAAGCATCATGTCCCCATATAAGAAACTACTTACCAACAATGCTCCATAAACACGCCAAGCTTCATGCCTCTTCATCTCATTCTTCTGCTTCTCCAGAAGCATCTCTGGTTCAAGAACCTGGAGATAGGGCTTGAGGTTTGGCAGTAAAAGAAGGCGAACCTGCTTGCAAAGTAATAATCATTAAAACCTCAAATTCCTCTATCATATGTAGGAATTACATGTACAACTAACAACGGTATTAATCATCTAGTTCAATTAACGGTAATCCAGAAAGGAAAATAAAATAGCAAGGGGTTCAAGAAGAATGAAGAGATTCAATTTTCCAAATTATATCCGTTAAATAATTAAAAAAAACAGCATAGAAGTGAAAGATATTCACAAGAAAAGAAAAGGCATCAAAGCACACTTCCTTGACACAGAAAGCTATTTTGCAAAATCAGGATAGTAGTAGGCGTGGTCACCCCCAACTCATGTGGCAGAAAGCAATTGGAGTTTAGAAAACAGACCACATTTGGAGAAAAGACATTTATATGTTTATTACAAATAATTGCTTGAGGCCAGTCCATAAATCAAAATTTTCCTCAAGGTTGCACAGATGAAAACTGAAAGCTCTGCTTCATTATTTTACACATGAAAAATTAGATGGCATATACTCTCTAACAAGATCTACCACAAAGTATCATTGCAAAGAAATTTTTGAAGGATAAACTGAATTGAAAATGTCATTGCCCCACATAAATTAACCCTAAGAAAGCCACAAAGTCTAATGGTGCTTTTTTAAGGTTAATCCTTGGGTGTTTGTTTTGTTTGAGGAGGGGGGGCGTCAAATTGGGTTGCTGGCCCCAATAACGACCATTTTGTCTTCTCTGTACCGCCTTTATCTGCACATGCATTTATTGGGGCTGTGAAATCATAGTAAGTTGTATTCACATGGGTACTTGGGTTTGATTTGAACAGCCTTACAAACAAGCTGTTAACATAGAAGTGGTATATGAATATTTCCAATACCAACTGTGCCTCTATCCAATATAATTTTTGCAGTTGTCCCATTACAATCAACGATTATCATTGGAATGTATTCTTCACTTTTACCAAAAGCAACAGGAGGCTGACCACTCATCAACATGAATCAGGACTTTGACACCAAATTGGTATTGTCAATTCTTTCTTTATACATTATTTATTCCATCACTTTACAATATGTATTTGTCAAACATTTAAGGTATATATTGAAAAATCGACAGACATAAATTTACAAGTAGTACTTTACAGCAAATAAACATTTTTAACTGATAGAAGCATTAAAGTAGGAAATACCACATTGGGTCCTAGGGCTGCCAACCCTTGAATTGCACCATAGTGCTGAGTCAGTGAACGTTTCGGATCTAAAAGCGCATTCAGCAAAGTTTTGGTCAAACGTGTCTGAAGACTGCTATAGACATGCCCAAACCTGCAACAGAATTTAAAACTTGAATTACAAATGTGAGATAGAAAGCAGACTAGTTTAAGGAATTTTAAAAACCAGATTGCTAGGGAGGCAGAATAATTAAATTGGTGGACTAATCTAGATATCTTATTTTCCAAACATTGTTTAGAAGATCAGACAGGAATTTTGATTCGGACATTGGCTTTGATACAGCAACTACTCTGTCAACAAATTTTTCTGATAGGATCAATGCTGGGCTACATTTGTTACTTTAAAAAACAAAAAATGCAACAGATGACTTTATATGATGTCTAAGGGCTAGGCAGATAATAAGCTGGGAGCTTGATCCTCAGTTGGAAATTATGCAAGGATACATAAATGATGGATTGGCAATCGATAATACTAACAAATTTTTTTAGTTGCCTGCAGAACAGAATGAAATCAATAATTCTTACCTTTTGCATATCGAGGCAACAAGGTTAGCAGTGAAGTCTCTAAGTTCCCAGTGGTTGTCAGCAAATCTATTCCCTAACCGTTTCGCGACAAGGCAAGTGACCACTGATGGCATCAATTGATGTAGCTGAGAAGAAATCCAACTCTCTCAATTTCAAGGACTGCACACTACTCTTGCAAACTACTGATTATATCTATTTGTTGAATAGTTACAAGAAAAAAGGTGATCAAAGCGTGCGTTGAAATGGAAAAGATGTGCTTAAATGCCTCAGGCAGTGATGTTAAAACAAAAATAGCAAAAGAACAAGAGAAAGTCCCAAAAAAATGTAGGCATCACTGATGAGAAAAGCCATAATTACCCAGTGAATTAGTAATCAATACAGGCCAACAGAAGTTGGAGCAAAAGAGCCTAGAAAGGTATAGACAAGAGGGTAACAATTTCACTTCCACAAAGACCATTCTATTATTGCAAAGTCAAAACTGCCTTTATTCACTGAGATTATATGCGCTGTTTGTGCAGAACCAGAATGAAATTAATAAATCAATTGCAGATATAAAGGCTAACCAGCTTTTAGAGTGGCAAAATGAAAACATAGATATGTAATGGTGGATACAAGTTAAAAATTAAGATGAATCCAACACAACAGCCCCTCCCACCCCCACTCCACCCCGCACCACTCCCCTCCCCCCTAAAACAAGGGAGAGATAGAGATAGAGAGATCTTTCTGCAAGTCATTACTAAAAAAATGTCTTCACATCTCCATTTTCTTTTTAGACCAAGAAATCTTTCAGATCAATTTCTAAGCCATTTTTCCCCACATCCCACAACAAAGAACATTTGGAAACAAAATCTGGCATACTGATCAGGATAAAGTGGGAAAGGCAGCTAATCCATCCCAAGCAAGGTGACAGAAATAGACCATCTCTTATGGAGAACAATTTACATGGTCAACCTCAGTGATGTGTCAACATTGACATATTCCTAGAGAGACATAACTATTAAAGAAGCAAAATCAAACAGAAGGTCCAACTGTCAAGACCAAGCTAGATATTATTTCACCTGAAATAGGCTTATGTATGGTGCATAACTTACATAAGGTTCAATTTGTATGTGAGGATTCTGGAGAAGACTTCGGACAACACGCATCAAAGCAAGGAGAAGGGAATAATCATTTAAACCACGAGAAACCTGTACCATTAGAAAACAAAAATTAAGAGTGAAGGTACCCAACTTTTCAAATCTGTTTATATGAGATGCATAGTTGGGAAATTATTACCTCATCAGCTATGAAGCATGTGAAATAAGGAACCAATGGATGAAGTCCTGAGTCAGTGGCTAAACTCACCAAAGCTTCTTTAAAGAGGGCTGAATTAGACTTGCTCAATGTAAGCTCTGTGATTTTATCAAAGTATAGCTGCAAAGGCCAGGAGAAAGATGTTAGACAATAAAAAAGTAAGCTTTCTCATGGATAATATATGAAAAATAGTGATAACACATCGCATACCTGCAGCTCCCTAGATAAAACATGCTTAACTGGCAGTTTAATATCAACTGGAAGTCTACCCTTTTGCTCATTGTTTTTGGCATCAGGAGGAGGTGCAATAACTATATATAAAGCAAGACGTATTAGCTCCAAAACTCTAGTCAACATTGGTGGGGGTAACTGAAATACATTAACAATCAGCTACATATCATCATATTGAGAGTATTTTCTGGAAGGGATTCTGAGACTTTCAGAAGAGAAGCCTCAATCTATTATGTGTGTGCATAAGTTTACCACAATGCAAAAGCAAATTTATAAGAACAATATACTCAAGGTCAAGTACATACTAAATTTGAAAGATACTGTTTATCCCATTAACCCTTTGAAGACCACAATATAATATAATACAATTTTAAAACTCGAAAGGTATTAAAGTATTCCCCAATACCCCACGGCCTTTAGAGTAACACTAATGCCGTTCTCTAGTTAGTATGCTACAGGGGATTCATTAGTACTGTTCAATTCCAGATTTGACAGTAGGGATTGATTGTCTTGTCCGAGGAATTACAAGTGGACGATTATAAACCTAGCACATTCTTGATGTCCACTATAGGCATATAACCTAGCATGAAAAAAGTATAAAGAGTCCCAGAATATGTCCACTACACATGCATATTCTAGTTTGCTAAAGTATAATGGTCATGGAATGTGTTGACCACACAATAGCAGGAGTTTATCAATAGGGATTATACAAATAGAAACTTAATGGTGTCTGCTGAAGAGATTTGACCTTCCAAAGGTGCATTTTCCGGGATAGCAGGTTGTACACCATCAATAGCTAGCCAGTGGCAAACAATTGAAGTATCAAGTGGTGCTTTTGGCAATGGAGCTTCAATCACCTAAAGATGATGCAAAAAAATTTTCACATAAAAAATGTGATTGAATAATTTATAGTTAATATGATCAGTAATCCCTTACATCTTTAAAATCCACATCCTTATCGTCAATGTAAAACAGATCCCTATGACCAATGGCTCTTTTGAACTGCAAAGGACCCCTGGATGCAAAACCATATATCGGCTGATGCAAGAAAGTTAAACAGAGTGATATTAATCAAGAGAAAAGTGTTTCAAGCACTCATACTAATAAATTTGAAAATCAACACATATCAACATCCAATTCCTTTATAGGCATCGAGTTAAAGCAATTATTTACTGAAAACCACATTAAAAAGCATTTGATAAGCGATCCATATTCTCTTGTTTTAATAAACTATTAAGTTACACAAGAAATCACACAACCCCATTGGGAACTGTGATCTTTAGAAAATGATTATGTTACCCAACATATCTCCAAGATCAGCTTTTGGTAGGTGGATTATAAGTGTTCTCTAGTTATAAATCTTTATTTTATAACAATTTTGCACCAGATAATAAATATTGTTTAGTTCTATCCAAAAATGTTTCACTTTGCAATGTCATCTCAATGAAAGTTGAGTATCTCTTCCTTTTTTTCCTTCTCTCTCTTTTTTTCTGATTTTCTGAAGAAATTGAAACTGCAACTTATTCATCAAACTGATTCCATTATTCTACAACTTACATAAAACACTTAGCATCAACTCCATGCTCATTAAGCCACAAACAATCCAAAACCCTAAATTAAGTTTACCAAAGGGATAAAACTTTTACATAATCAGAAGAGATTGCAAATCCCCACTAAATCCTTAGAATTAATTTCACTCTACATCAATAAGCTAATCACAAACCCAAAATTACCTCTACATTTCTGAGAAGAAGGGCACCGTCAACATCATCAGTAGTCAAGGTATTTCTCTTGGAATGACGCATACATTTGATTGCCTCCTGCAGAGACATCAGAGACATAAAACAAAGAAAAACAAAGGAAACATTACTATAATTATTCAACAAAAAAGGAAGACGAAAGAAAGAGCAACCTGCATGATCTCACGCATGCGATACTCGACATCAGGAGCAAGAGCAAGGGCAACATCGTCATTCAAATTGTTTATGCCAATGCTTTGAGCTATCACTTGTATTGTCTCCTTTGGGACTATACTCATTATTTCACTTGGTTTTAAATTTTCAAGCCAAAGCAAAGCAAACTCTTCTATTTGTGCAGCAGCAAATCTAAAAACGACGATTCCAAAAGCTTCAATTACTGATAGTTGCCGTGGTCGAAGAGAATAGAAGAAAGAGGAGGAGGAACAAAGCGAAGCGGGAAACGGGGCAGTTTGTTGGACGGCCCGGATAACCAAATACATTAACTGGATCGAAGGATCAAATTAATTTTTTTTGGATTGAATATTAAGGGGTGATGTGAAGCAAAACAATTTTCAAGAAATCTTATATTATGATAGCTATTTTGAAGTTATATACGAGAATAGCTTAATTTGTCCAACTTAATATGATGGAAAGAGATAGCCAATTAAAATCCCTAGGGATATTTCTATTTTTATTAATATATTTTTTGTTGTATTTAATAAAATTTAGATTTAAATATGACTAATTAAAATTAAATTAGCTTTATTTTTTAACCAATAAAATTAAAATTTTTAATAATATTTTTATCGATTCATAATATTTTTTATCTATATAATATTAAATGATAAGTTTTTATTTAGATTGAAATAAATATAATTATTTAATTTGTATTCTACTTTTATGTACAAGCTACTTGTAATGTTATTTATTATTTACTTAATTTTATTTTTAAATAATGAAGTGCTCTCAAAATAAAATTCAACATAATTTATAGACCTAATCCTTCAGTCCCTAATTATAAGTGTAAATTTTTAAAATTTTAATAGATGCCCGAAAAGAAAATCGAATCACCACTCTTAATTCCAAAATTAATATTTATATACAATTATAATAAAAAATAATAAAAAATTATTTTTTATTACTAGCTAAAAGAAAAAAAAATAAGAAAGTGATTTGAATTGATAATGATAATTACTTTGACTATAACGATAGTATTAGTTACATAGTGCGGAAAAAGAAATATTATATGCACAAAAATTCTTGAAACTCAAAAAGTGGCCCAAAATATAAATATATAATTCTATTTTTTTTTTCAATTTCTTAAACACTAGTTTCTTTTAAGTTAAACAGATTTACGATATAAGAAAAAAAATATCAAAAAAATAAAAATATTTAATCATCAAAAGACCATCTCTCTATTTATTGTAAAGGGATATATAACTAAATTAAAGTGATAATAATTACAAAGTAATTAAATAAAAAAAATTATTATTGCGAATAAAATTCTTTGCATGACTCAACATATAATAAGAAACAAATCATATTAAACAATTACCAATTTGAATGTCAAAAATCAATCTCTTTGTCAATTTGAAAATCTATAATTTAATAAAATTTAATGTTGAATAAAAAAACAAAAGCCAAGTAAAAAAAGAAAATTACAAAGCAAATTATGCTAGGATCTATTGAGTTTATTCAAATATTTTATTTCTCTATTGTTCTAAGTTGTAAAAAAAAGAATGTACTTTTTTCTCTTTTTATTTCTCTCCTAAATAAAATATGTTAAATAATAATCAAAATAAAATTAAAATATTTAAAAATAAAATATAAAATTTTTCAAATGTCTCATTATCATATATATTTATTAAAAATACATTTTAAAAAGATAAAACTTAAAATTTTGAAATTCTTAATTATTCATATGTATTTATTTTAAAAATAATTTTTATAAATTATATCTAATCAATTAATAAATATAATTTTTTAATTAGCTATTATTATAGTTATTTTAAGATATTTAAAATTTTATCAAGAGCGTTATCGGAAATTTAATTATTTTTTATTCACATATTTATATATAGTATAAATAATTTTTTTATGACATATTTTGCATGTTGTCATTGTTCATTTTTTTCTTATATTTATACTCGTTTATTACTTTTTTTTATAATATTAAATATTAATTATAATTTTTCTCTCATATTGCCTAGATTTTTATATTGTTAAAATATAACTTCACATTGAAATTATTATGAATATAATGTTTAATTAATAAAATAATAATGTGCGCCCGTGTTTATAAATATATATATATATATAAATACATATACTTAGAATTTATAATCGTCATTTATCTAAAATTCATTGTTTTTTTTAGAGAATTAAACTATATTAATTAAGGAGAAATCTCCATCATAACAAAAGACAAAATATTGGGTGGGACTTCCTCAACCTAATAAAATCATGCCTTTTCAATAAAGCTAAACTTCGGTGAAGAGCTGGTATACCTAAATATTTACTCAAATTATTAATTAACGGACACCCGCTATCTCAGATAATCGAGCTGCAACATAGTTATCCACCGAAGGAGAGACATAAAGGTCAAATTTTTAAAAATTAATTTTTTACCCCGAGACTATCAAAAAATTATTCAAAATTTTCATAACCACTATAAGTTGCTCCTCATAAGTTTCAGCAAATAAAACCATGTCATCCGCAAAAAAAAAAAAAAAAAAAAAAAGAGAAGGATTTAGTCCCTGTCTAGATAAAGGAAGGGGATGCCACACTCCCTCAATAATTGCTTATCTAATAGAACGGGCTAAGAACTCAATGCACAGGATGAATAGATAAGGAGAGACAGTCATCTTATTTTAGTCCTCTAGTTGGCCTAAAGGAGTAAAGTCGCTCTCCATTCCATATAATGGACATAGAAGAAGAATCCAGACAATTCATAATAATCAAAACCCAAGAACTAGACAACCCTATATTTTGTAAAATCCATATGACAAAATCTCAGTGCAACGGGTCATAGGCTTTCTCCAAGTCTATTTTAAGAGCCATAAGCCCCATCTCAGAGTTAGAAGATTTCATAGTGTGAAGTGCCTCTTGAAATAAAACAATATTATCAGTAATTTGACAACTCGGCACAAAGCTACATTGCTCAAAACCAATTAAAGGAGGAAGACCAACTTTTAAGCGATTAACCAAAGTGTTAGTAATGAGCTTCTAGAGCACATTACACAAACTAATAGGATGGAATTGACTAATTTTTTCATATACAGCCACCTTAGGAATCAAAACCAATAACATAGCATTGACCTCCTGTGGAATCGGATGACCCTACAGGACATTAAGCACAAAACTACAAACTGAATCTCCAACAACATGCCACAACCTTCGGTAGAATCCCGGCAAGTCATCCACCCCAGGAGATTTACATGGGGCCATAGAAAAAAGAGTCTCCCTAACATCCTCCTTAGTAAACGGTCGATTAAGAAGTTGGCAATCCTTCAGAGAGCTAGCCGAAAAGAGGCCAGGAGTTAGACCTGACAAATTTGGAGAACAATCCAAAAAGTAGAGATTGACAAAAAAAGAAAGATCCATATCCTTAAGAATAGTAGTGTCAAAAATTGAAATACCAAGATCATCCAAAAGTCTCTTGATACAAAAATAAGGGCGTTTTATAATCGCAGAAGAATAATAGAATTTAGTGTTACATCCTCTCGAGTCAATCCAATCTTGGCGAGATTTCTGGAACCAAAAATGCTCCTTTGGCAGCCAAAATATCATCAAGTTCAAAAATCAATCAATTTGCTTTACTTTAATAGAACCTTTTTACCTAAATTAATATTCACCAATCATTTAATTAAATGTTATCTCCATTATTCCATCCTAACTAAAATTACTTTGATTCTACCAAATTATTCTCTATTCCTTTTTTTTTTATTTAATCAAACGTTAATAATCAATTCAACCTCAAGATAATCATAATTAACTAAAGGCCATTAATTTTTACCAAAGTAAATCAACTCAATAAATTTGTTTAGCAAAATCTAGTATCCTAAATCATTCTGCCGAATACATATGTGTATATAAGTATTTTGTTCTTAATAAAAATTGCTTAATCCTATCAATTACTCATTAATGATAGTCTTAATAATAAAATTATTAATAATTCAATCTAACATATTCTAAGCTTTAACAATAAACCACCATTATATGCAAATAGCTTATTTTTAGTCCAACCACAATTAATCCATAATCAAAATCCTCGACCAATTATTTTAGTCAATACCCATAATTAATTTACCTTCAACTAATTTTAAATCCTTTATTTGTTTCAATTACCACATCCATTATATCTCCATACCAAAATCAAATAAATCAACCAACACAAAGCAATAAAAATTAATTAATTAATTAATTTCTGGGTATTAGCTAATTCATTCCAGTCTCCCTAAACACAGAATCAGAGTCAAAATAATTAACTGGAGTCCATCGGAGCAAAGGGACCCACTGGAGCGCACTGGAATCGGACACAGGATGCGGAGATGGCGTCAAACTGGCACTGTGGCTAAATCGTGTCTGAAAACTGTGTTCGAGGCTAGATCGTGAGTTGGATGTGGCTGACGGTTGATCGGTTGCTTCGATCACGGTGGAGACGCGAAGAACATCGGCTGGGACGGTGGCACTGCTGGAATCGAGTGCGCGACAGAGGGAGGAACTTGCTGCGTTACTGCGCTCGAAGGAGAGAACAGCAGGCTGTCGCACGCGAGGAGGAGGAGTTGAAGGCGATGGCGCCAGTGGAGCTGCTGCGTGGTGGTGGCCGGAATCGCGCAAGGAGAGAGAGAGAGAGAGAGAGAGAAGGAAGAGGAAGAGAAGGAGAGGGAGGGTGAGTTGTGAGTGCTGCGCAAAGACAAGAAAAAGGAATGAGAAAATGGAAAAACAGAAAAAGAAAGGAAAGAAAGGAAAAAAAACAAAGATAAGGAAAATAATTAGAAAAAAAACAAACCGTCCTAAGGGGAAAAAAAAATAGTGATAGTATAAAATATCTAGCTATCAGGAAATTTAGATTCAACTTGAATCGATTTGATCTAATTTAATGATTTGGTTTAATTTTTAATCAATTTAATAAATTTTTAACTGACTTTTAAGCAAATAAAAATAGTTAACGATTCTAAATAAATCATAAAAAAAAATTATTATGTGGCGTAATATCATTAGTTAACCATTTATAATTAAATCTAAATATAAAAATTTTAGAATATTTCAAACAAGCAATATGAAATTATATTCCACATTTAGAAACGAGCATGAAGACAGAAACTCTAGCTAGAACATGAGTTTTTATGTTGGCTTGTCTCCTAATCTAAAGAGAAATATTAGGCCTAGCTAATAACGTGCCTTCCAATCTTTGATTACCAAACTAAATTCAGAAAAATCATCTATTCCAGAGTTCAAAGTAAATAACATGCTCATAGTCCATAAAAGTACATCCATAAATAACTGGACCACAAGAAAATTGTGAGCTGCACGTAGTTTTTTCTTTTAAATGATATTTAATTAAATTGTTGATAACTTGGTGATCCAGAGGATTCCAAAGAAGGACATTTTCATTTTTTTCAAATCCTTTAATCTTTATATAAAAATATCGAAAGACTAACAAAATCACATTTAATTAATACATGTGAATATTTTTTTCTTAATTTAATAATTTTCATTTTGAAAAAAATAGTTAGTATGGGGGTTAATGGATGCCTAATGAATTTTTCTTTTCTTACAGAAGCTGGTTTGAATTATTTATTATGATTTTTCTTTTCCCAAATTCTCATAACTTTCGCATGTTAAAAAAAAAGAAAAAAAAAAGCTAATTCTAAATGATCAAAATCACAAATCTTGTATTTCACTGTCTTTTTCCAATTATATAAATTATTTTTTTGAACAACAATTATATAAATTAGTCTATCTGTTATATAATATTTCAGTGAATTAAGTATTGCATTCAACTTTTAGATAGCTAATTTAAAATTTATTGAGATATTTGAGGACAATTAAATTATTATAAATATCAAATATAGTTGAACAAAGCCAACAAGTATGTATTTTGTCAGAATAGTTTTACATAGGCATTTAGTTTTGATAATTTTGATGATTTATCTTTTTATTTTATTTTATAGATAAAATTTATTTACGGCTTAATATATGGAGTTAATTTAAATTAATTTTAAATCTAATTATAATAATAAGCTAATTTAAGAGTGGCTAATATGTCAATTGGGTCACTCTCTTTGATAATAATCTACATGAAGGAATGCTCGACCCTGAAAGCCAATCCAAATAATCTCAAAGTCTATAATGCACAGTATGTGATGAAAGCATAGTAGCAAAGAGGTGAAAGAATTGATTCATAAAGTATTTTATTGGACTTGAGAATAATTTTACCCCGTCAAAGGGAAAGTTAAATTTCGTAGATCAATTAATTTTATGTTCTATGGTTTTATTTGGTTTAATTTGTTACTCAATTTTTCTAAAAATGCTATATAATTTTATTCGGTTAGATGGTGCATATGATATCAGTATTTTCAAATCATGATTGAGTAATTTTGTTTTAATTGTAACAGCTTCATATTAAAATTCTTAAAATTTGTTTCATTTATTTGATTCTAATAAAACTTGTATATATGCATTTATATTTGACACACATATACAGAATAATTCATTTGAATTGTCAATAATAACTTGGATATATATATATAAATATACAAAAAAAAATAATATTTTTTTTCAAAGGAAAAATATAGTATCATTCCATTTTTATTTTTTTCAAAAGAAAAGCATATATGGATATCAAATTTTAAGATTTTTTTTAATTAAACCGTAACATTTTGTGCACGTGCGTGTATATATGTTAAATGAGAATGGAGGAGAATATTGAGATTCTCGGAAACTCATTTGTAAGTTTATGAATTGATAAAATATTATTAAGAATTTTAATTTTATTGATTAAAAAAATAAAAATAATTTAATTTTGATTGGTCACAGTACTCTTTTATTTAAATCTAAATTATATTGAATAGAATAATAAATTTATATTATATACTGGATAAGGTGTATATTAAATGTGATAAGAATATAGGATTTTTAAATATTTTAATTTTATTGATTGAAAATAAAATATGATCTTGTTGTTCTTACTGCCTCTCTTATAAAATATAGAAAGCGAAAGATTTTGAGTTCGAATCCTATTCATCACAAAAATTATCATTAATTTAGAAAATGATATTCGAACGGAAATATATTCAAACCATACAACACGTTGAAAGGAACATTTTTTTCTCAAAAAAGGAATTAAAAATTAATTATATATTCATCGATTTGCTAGTAATTATTATAATTGCTATCTAACTATAATATATAATATCTATAACATAAGTTAAAATGTAATAAGTCAAGTTCAGCTAATATAATTCTCACTTTGAGAAAATTTATTATTTCATTTTATGAATTTTTTTTTATTTCATGAATATTTTGAGATTTTTGGTGATATAAATTGTTCATAATGTTATAATTTATATATAATTAAATTACATTTAATTGAAACAAGTGAATATCAAAAAGTACAAATAACATGCAATATACGTCCGAGAAACCTAATATATGTATATAGACACATATGGTGTTCTTATTAAGAAAATTAAAACCATGATTTACATTCTCTCGCAAAGTTGATGGCCTCTGTTTTGTTGACATGTTTATGATATTTCAATACAAGCATTTTAGTTGCTTTGAAAAGTTCTTTTTTCAATAAAAAAAAGAAGTAAAGTTTAAGAAGACGAATCAAATGGAGTCACCACTTAATTAGCTAAATTAGTCCATATATAGTTAAAAACATTGAGCATACTTTGTGTTTTTTCAAAATGTTTTATAGAAAGAAAATAGATAGCTCAAGGTTACAAGTATTTGTTTCTAGTAATTTTCTATCAACTATTGAAGAAACAAACATAGCAAGTCATTATTAATCTTTTGATCTTTTCTTTTCCTCTTATCCAAGCAAATGTGCAATTTTCTTCAATAAGAAAAAAAAAAAAAAAAACCCTTAAAAAGCTTTTGTTTCCACTTTAGCCCAACAAAACATGAGAACCCATTTGGTGATTTCATTACATTAGCCAATCAAACAATTTGGAACATATATAGTACAATGCAACCGCATACGGCACTAAACAAAATATGCAAACAAAACGAACAATCAAACCAAACAGTCTCTAACTTACTTATCCAAATTAGTAGGGAATCGTATGATGTTTTTTTAGGTCCAAATCAAAGGGAAAGAAAAAAAAAAGAAGAAGAAGAAGAAGAAAAGGTCCACTTGAAAAGCATAGAAGCTTAACCTATAAAAGAATGGAATAGGCATAACCCCAGCACCAAGCGAAGCTTTATCTTGGCCAATCTGCTACAACCCATGTGCATAAAGTGAAAATATAAAAGCTAATAAAAATTATGCAGCACTGCCACTAAAAAATCTATCATTCCTTTCTATCTAATCTTTACTTTTCAGTCTCTATTATTTTCTATGATTGTTTGCTCAAAATTCCAGCTCTAAAGTTGTTTTAATCACAGCTAACATGTGCTCTATTACAAAATTATCAAATATCAATCTCAACACTATTTCAATTTGCAAGCATCATACTTCACTCTCTTATTCATTAGGTTTTCTACTTTTAACATTTTTTTTCTTTTTTACATAAACAAATGCAGAAGAAAACCGACCGATTTCGAATAAATGGTCCAAATCGATCTTTTGATCGTAAATTTAACTCAATTTTGATTAATTCTACGTTTCGAATAAGTTCAGGTAATAAATTGAGCAACGGTTAGTTTTAATATTTATATAAATATGTAATAATTTTTTTTTACTGGAGGAAACTGAGTGAAGCATGTAAGTTTCAGCCTGCAGGACTCAACTTTTCTTGAACATCAGTAATAATTAAAAAAGGGAATCTCAATACCTTCAACGCGGTTTAGGTTTCAATATAAACAGGAAGAAAGCCTATTTGAGAATACCTTTTGGTTTTTCAACTAAATGGGTATCACTGGAGAATTAGTTAGAAGTGTCTTCTCAAGAAACCGCTCTGTTACAACAACAACTACTCATGAAAGCTATACGAACCATGTAAGTGTTGTTTCTCTTCAATTTTGAAATGCAAAAATGGTGTCATTTTTCTCAATTCTCTGGTTCTTTAATACTGTCTAGATCAATTGATGCAGGCAAGAAGTTATGGAGGTGGAGATAAGAGAAGATGGATTTCTGTTAGATCATATCTTTGCGGAGATGAGTTTAATTCAGTTCTTGCAGAGGAAGATTCCGCTTCCGTAAAAAGCTCTGAGGTAACAGTTACACAGCCTTTAATGGAGGACTCTGCAAGTCGAGTAGACAGTAGTAGAGAAGATGTTTCGGAAGAAAAATATAATTCAACTTCTAATTTGTTCAGACAAGAAGATGCAGCAATCATCATCCAAACAGCATTCAAGAAATTTCTGGTTTGTTTAAATCATAAATAGATTTTGCAGGAAAATGACTTTTTATATAGCTTCTTCTTGGTATTGATGAATTTTTAAGTATGGAAGCCATTTATATTATATTGAATCCCATAAATCTGTACTTTTGTGGTGGAATTTCAGGCAAGATGTCGAAATGAAGAAAGCAAAGACATGGATAGTAAGGAGGAGGATGTTGTTAAAGCAATGGAAAGTAGTCCAAGTAGAGATTCTATAGGCACATCAATGGAAGTTCAAACTGGAAATTCTGTGGAAGTTTTGTCAGTTGGAGAGGAAAGTGTGAATGTCAATCATCGAATGCCAAAGAAAGCAACATCTCAGGTTCTGAAGATAAAGGTGAAGCCTGAAATTCAGTAAAGGTTGTGCCTTCTTGCTATATAGATTACAGCAAATGCCATTTTTGTTTATGGTTAAATCATTACAGGAAGACTGGGATGATAGCACTGTGAGTAGCAATATAATAAAAATGAGGATTCAGAACAGACTAGAAGCAACAAATCGGCGAGAAAGGGCATTGGCATATGCTTTTGCGCAACAGGTATGATTCAGTTAGTAACATCCTCCCTGTAATAAGAGCAGAAAGTTTCAGAATTCTAATGCTTCTACTTTATCCAATATGTGTACAGCTAAGAATCTGTTCAAAGAGGAAACAAAGCAGATCAGATAACATGGGTTGGAGCTGGCTAGAAAGATGGATGGCAACCAGAATTCCAGAATGTTCAGTCGAAAGTCGAACAAATAAGCAATTTAGTGCCATAAGCAGCAATCATAGAGTAATCACAGCTAAGAAGAGATTTTTTGATGTAGCAGAAGAAAAAGAGAGTTGCGGTTCTAATGATGTGTCTCTCCAATTTGATAGCATATCAGTGACTGCAACAAATAACAATGAGGGTTTAAAAGCAAACACCAGAAATCGGATCAAGCCTGCAAGAACCATATCTCGGCGGAAAACGGCGCCGAGTAACCACTGCCCGAAAGAGCATAGTAAAGTAAGAACTAAATGAGATGAATACCTGAATTTTGCAGCTTAACTGCTTCTATTTATATTCTTTTATTTTTTTGATTCATTATGTATTGCACGACAGGTAATCAAGAAATAGTGCCAATAATAGAGCGAGCAATATAAAGAGCAAACAAGCATAAGAAAAGAAATCAGATTATCTTTGCAACTACTGATAGGTTTTAGGTCATTGTGTGATTTCTGTAAGTTACTGTATGGTTGTCCATTCATGAATAATGTAAGGTTTGAGGGTTTTACTTGTACATGCAAGTTTTTAAAGTCGTTTTATGAAATAGACAAAGTCCTTTAGAATCATGAATTGGCAAGCAAATATCCAATTTAATAGCATACCAGCATTTCACAGTGCTTGTAACTGGCCAAAACATTAAAATTAACAATAGTACAAGAAGAAAGAAACAAATTACACAAACAGCAAGCTAAAGCTCATGCTTATTGCATATATTATATCAGCAGTTAATTATATTTTTCCAACCATTATATCAGAAAGTATTTACTGGAAAACCCAGATTCATCAATTTCAGCGATTGGAATTTCAACCGCCAAACACTAATCCAACCACTGAACCAAACAGAGCATATTAAGCCAAGCAGATCCCAGTAAAAAGATACCGGTTAGAACCTTGTTTTCTGCTAACAATGTGTTGTACTAAATACAAAAGAAAGAAGTTAAGAGTCTCCATGCAAAAAATCCATTAACACCAACGAAAAAGACATTACCCAAACAAACCCACGTCGTTAAGTTTCAAAACAGAAAAAGACATCGGCCAAGCAACTCCACATCAAGCACTCGGTATTATGATATTAGTGTCAACCATGGAAATAGAATTCACAAGAACAAGGACATATAGAAAGATTAAGGATAACAAGTATTACATGAAATATGACCAGTTTCTCTCAAACAATATATAAAGCACAAACCCTTCTTAGGCTCTTATAATATCATTACCAATTCTAGAGAACTCTCTCTCTTCATGACTAAACATAAAGTAGAAAGAAAGTCAGTTCTCAAACTCTAGATCTTATCAATATCTTCATCTTCAAACTCAACATAATCATCACCAGCACCATCATCCTCTTCATCAAGGCCTCCAGCAATTCCCTCATTGAGACGTGTGTTCTCAGGAAGTTCACCATAGGCCTTTAGAAGCCTAGCTTCGTCTGGCATGTACTTCAAGATAACATCAGCCTTGTCATCCTGATAGTCACGCAGTCCAACCAGTATTATATCACCAGCCGCAATCCAGACCTTCTTGTGCATCTTCCCACGAATATGGCATAAACGCTTGGTACCATCAATACACATGGCTTCACATCGACCATTACCAAGCATACGAAGCACTTGAGCATACTCCTGTCCATCTTCTTTAAAGATGAGCTCACGCTTCTCATCATCTGCTTCGTTCTTTCCTCTCTTCCTATTCTTTCCTCCCTTTCCCTTATTCTTCGGCATCGTTTCTTATTCTGTCACCATAGCATAATATCAAATCAGTTAAATATTGACACACAACTCCAAATTGAAATCCCTGATTTCATTCAGGACAAGTAATTACTGCAAATAGATATCATCAAGATCAAGTTTTCCTTGCAAAATTCAATTTCTACCTCCTCCCCACAACCCAAAAAACCAAAAATTGGGAATATCAAGTTAGCATAAATTTATAAACAGTTAAATAAAAAGGATCAGGTAAAATACAACAAATAGAAGAAAGATCATACTTTGTTCAAAGAATTAGGTTTATATAATATTATTTCAAAAGAAAAAAAAATAACACCTACAAATTTTCAAGAATTACCATTTCTCGAACTAAATACAAAAAATAATTAGCAAAGAAAAACACCAATCAACAGTCGAAATTAGAACCTCTTCCAGATCAAAAAACAAATAAATAAAAATCGAATCAAAAACCAAAACCAAACGATAAGGCAGCACCATCGTATTATAATCAGGAAGATAAGATGACCAATCGATAAAGCATCCACAAAGACAAACAAAAACCAAAATATTGAATACAAACCTAAATATGTAGCCCAAAATTAACTCCGATGATGAAAGATTAAGCACAGCAAAGAATCGAAAAATCACAAAGTCAAAAAGTCAAAAAGAAAATGAAAAAAAATAAAAGAAAATACCTTTGTGGTCGGTGGCGTAGAAGAAACGGAGCTGGTAGAAGATCAATCACTGATTCTGCAAGCTCCAGCCCTAGCTTTTTTTTGTACACAACCAAAATGTGATATTCGGGTCAAGTTGATGGGACTCACGTGTTTAGTGACCCAACTTCTTACATATGGGCCCATTGATCCGATATCTCATGGGCTCAGTCAAAACTCAATAGTAATATTCTTTTTTCTTTTTTCTTTTGAAAGGTAGATAGTAATATTTAATAAATATTTTTTTATAATTATATTATTCTGGAACAGATATAAGTCTATTTTTATTGAAAAGCTAGTATATGTTTATCAGAAATTTACTAGAATATATTTTATAGTGCTGCAATTTAATCAGACTTCTCCGTATAATTTATGAAGTTCATTTGGGCAAATTCCTAAAGGATAATAATATTTATTTGTTATAATTATTGACACAAAGCATCAAACATGAGATATATTGATCTCTCAAGATATCAAGCGCTAGCAAAAAATATTTAAATTTAAATAAATTAAAAGGATAATTTGATATATTTAGAGATGTTAGCAGTTTGGATATCCGCTTAAAATGCATTATTAAAATCCGATTATATATTAAGTATTCAAACTTGTTAGAAATTCACCTTTAGTATCTAAATCTGTACAAAATCCAATAATAATTACCTTTCTAAATATCCAAACTCGTTTAAGACTAAAAAAATACTTTTTTATTTTTATTTTTCAAAAATAAAAATTATAAAACTATTATTTTGACTTAATAAAAAATATAATACAAATATTAAATTTAATAATAGCATTAATTATAATTAGAAAAGTGTAGATATATATATATTTTCTTAGAAAAATAATTATTTTTGAATATTGAAGGAACAAACCTGTAATCTCTCACCGATATTTCTAAAAGTTTAACAAGACAAATTGAAAATCCAAACAGTTATTTATAAAAGTTATTATGAAAAAAATAATAATTTATCTATTTAAATTTAAAAATCTTATAAATATTTTAGAACATCTAAAAAAGAATAAAAAACAAATAAAATGAAACGGAAAATAACAAATAAATAGTGTTTTAAACCCTATTCAAAATACTTAACACTACCTTAAAAAGCCCCGTTGCAAATCAGAGCCTTACAATTGATAAGATAATAAATGATTTCACTTAGAATGAAAATGTGAGTTAACAAAGTGTAGAATACTATAAGCACTACAAATGGAAAGTCATTCAACAAATTGAATTTTTGTAATCAAGCAAATGGAGTATCACCAATGACCTTCAAATGGCTGTTCTTTTATTTTCAAACGTGCGTTTCTCACTTTTTAGTTACAGCAAAATACACTTTGTATGCTTTCATTTGCAGCCAAAGGGAAACATCTTCTATAGCAATAATCTAAAGCTAAAAGACATTTTCGAATTCTGAATCAACTGGAACCTTAAAACCCATGCATGTGCATGGAAATGAATGCAAACAGGATTTGCTTACAAAATCTGAATATTCATGTGCAGTAGAAAGCCAAATGTTGTGGTTATACGCCAGGACCTATTAAGTCCTGAGTCAACGATAGCCCAACCGGATATGACCTGTGTATTCTTGTTTTTACGGTTTTGATTTTTTCGCTAGGCAAGTTATCAAGATCATTTTTGTTCACGTGTTTGATTGGTTTGTCAACTGTATCCAGCTCTTTAGCTTCAGCAATAAATCGAAGGCCCTGAAACATTTATGTCTCGTTGCATTAGAAAAGAACATAGGACAAAAGTGGAGGAACTAGGATTCTCGACTTACCTTGAGAGACCTCTCCTCATTTGTCAATGCTGATTGGTTTGCTACCTTAGCACCAATTTCCTGCCAATATTCGAAAAATAGCTCAATTTGATGGAAAACAAATAAAAAAAAATTCAGAGACTGAAAAAAAATGCAGGAAATTGTGGGGAGAGGCAGAAACTGCAGATGTGGATGCATTACGAATTAATAAAGATTTACATTCAGATCCCCAAAACAAAGAGAACGATGCATATCATGTTGAACTTTGGATAAACTTGCTGAGAAAGGGTATTCTAATAATAACCTAAAATTACAGTTGTTTTTCAATAATAGCCAGTTGAAAAAATTATCACTAGAGCCTAGGCACAAACTTCAATATTTGTACCCAACCTCAATTTCTCTCTCTAGAAAATTAGGGTTTCTACACCTATCCTCACTATCATGCAAATTGATCATAGACGCAATATGGTTAAAAACAACAAATTGGCTGGGAGCTGTAATTTTTATTGAGAGGGAAATTGATTAATTGATTATAATTTCCCCATTTATAATTCTTTAAAAAAAGGCCACAATTTGAATGTCCAATTACAGTTTTAATTTTATTGATCATTAGCTAGCCTGGCCTTCACTTTTATTCAGATAGGAGTGATTACAGACCAACAATCGCATAACATGAACTCACTAGACCAAGCTCAGCCTCGAGCAAGAAGAAACATCCAATACCCTCATTGTCATTATAAAGATAAATCCAATTTTATGGTAGATATAATATCTGACCTGACGAACTTTTGCACCAGACCCATCTTTAAAGCCTCCAGCAAACTGGCATAGATACCAGAGACCTGAGTTTGTTACATCCTGCATGAATAGGGAGAAAAAGAACAACAAATTCAATCACTTGAAATTTTTTAAGAGAAGCGTTAGAAAGAAAAACATTGATTAGAGAACTTGAAAAATAACCTGTTTGTTCTCAAGAAGCTGAAGCTTTCCTTCCTGCAGAGTTCATTGCAATATCAAGAACCCATGTCAAATCTTATAATTACAGAGAGATTTAAATATAAAAAAAGCATTAAAACTCACCAGCCCAGCTATCATTTGATGGATAGTTTCAACATCATAACCAATTTGTGAAAGGTTTGTTTTCATCTCATCTACCTGCAAGCAAATAATTTGCTCATAAGTAGAGGCAGAGATGCACTTGTATACTTGTACAACATTTGCCAGCAAAATCTCTCCCCTTTCTCACATATACACATCTATAGATTTGCAGGCCCATTTCATCTCAATAGGAACAGTAATGAATGCAAACTTAGTTACAGTTCCCATTGCAGAGGCCATCACTTGGTCATAGTCCTAGGAAAAAATGACCAAGGAAAAGTTATCCAGACATAGTCCCATTCCTAAATGCACTTGTTGTTGGTTGCCTGGTACTTCTGCCATCATATATGCCAGTGAGCCCTGATTCCTTTTATGCTAAACTTCTTCTTAATTGGTTTATTTTCTCAGAATTGGCAAATTATACAATAAAACTCTTTAGTGACTGTTAAAGGGGTGTATATATATATATATATAGCCTAAATCTCCCTCTCTCAAATTATAATGAAGATAATTAGAAGCAGCAATGATACCTTTCTTTTTTTTTTTTTTTTTTTGGGATAAATGACACCATAACAACCACAATTAGTGCGAGCTAATTGCTTAAGCATGAGAAATATGTAGAAAAAGGATTATGCTACAAGAAAGTTTAAATGGATAGAAACTAAGTAGTAGAGTGACAATCAGACAGAAGTTATCAAATAAGGACTGAGGAAAAGTGTCTAGACAAGACAAGGGGCACATATAGGCACAATCAGCTTTCTCATATCAACTTCAGCTTTTATTGCAACTACAATTTTGGGAAACAAAAGTGAAAGCTTGGCATCTTATAATGGTCTGGAATAAATCTGCCCAATGAAGTAGGCAGCATGTCTTTTTATTGACACATGATTCCAAGTAAAGTGGACTGCAAAAGGGCAGAGATGCCCTCAAAAAGCAAAGGCAGTTAACCTTAAATGTTGTTTGCTAGAATGGACTGAAAAATCAAACAGGCAAAACTCCAATCAAGGCAAACCTATATGACACAGTTTTCATAATAACTTTAGCAATATTTGCAATCTAGTTTGAGGCCCCTTAGAAGCTCAAGTGGCCTTTTGTTATTCAATTTCAATCACATGATAAGCTCAATATCCAGCCACAGCTCATCAAACAGGGTTGACACTTGGTACAAGCTCATGCTCCAACATATGCCCTGTGTTTGTTTGACTTTACTTGATTTGGTTGCATATATATACAAGCACATCTTCTGAAGGAAGGATATGAATATGTATTATGTATGTAATAGAGAATACTTATGTAGAGAAACAAGAAAAACTGCCATGTACATCATTTGCAATCAGCTTAGATGTTTCTATCTGCTCATCCATCTTCCAATCCAAGTTTTCCAGCCTCTTTGTCAGATGTCTCGTTGTTGACTGCAAAAATTAATAGTTTTTAAAGGACTAAGAATACTGCAAACATGTAAAGAAAAGAATTGCCACCTGGGAAAGTAAGTACTATCCAAAAGACCATCCCATCTTACTTACAGCCAATGTTTCAGAAACATTCTCCAATTGCTTGGACACAGTAGCAACAGCATTTGCCATATTTTGCTTTGTTACAAACATTACATCAGAAAATGACAACCCCTGCACTATGAAGGCAATAGATTATATAAATACCAATAATCAGAAAGAAGAAGCTATATGCTCAGAAGTACAAATGCAAACAGCATCTGCAGCGAGAAAAAAAATGTCTTCACTTTGAGTCATGAGAATCTTGCCTTCCACCACATGTAACAATATCCCATCACTCCTAGTGCAGCAGCTGGTGCTAGATAAGAAGTAAAACTCCCTGTTTACACAGGAACATGTGTAAGCAACTTTGCATAGTTTTACTTATATAGGCATATATAATATACCATGATGCAACTTATGAATGTTTTAACTAATTCTGAACCCAGTAAGTGAAACAGAGTGCTTTAGAGGATATAAAAGTACCATTTAAGTAACCTCAATCCTATAGCCTCTTTACCAAGAAAGTGATTTTGCTACAGCTAGAAAAATAGTTTACCAAGGCTTCATTCGTGATCATATTTTATTTCCCATGGTTGGTTTATAAAAATTTATATTACCCTTCATTCCCTTAACAATTTCAATTCAAGATAGACCGATTGGCATTGAGCTAGCTGCAACAGAGAATCAAATATTTCCTACTAACTCATGTTTTTTTGGTTCTTTACTTTGTAGCTCAATACATAGTCACCGCCTTACTTTCCTTCAAATAATTATCCAAAAAAAGCCTTCAATTCATGGAAATTGCATCAATAAACTACTTGATAACTATAAATGTAAAATAAAATACAGCAACTCACCACTATTAGAAGCATTCCCATTAAAGATGGTCACAGGATTGGCTAGTGTTAACTCCTTAATCTCTTGTGCCAATTGACGAATCTGAGGAAAGGGCACAAGCAAGAAACCCATCACAAACTACAATTTTTGGAAGACACCAAGCAAAGATTACTAACCTTTATAGCAATTAAATTAAGAAATTGCATATTCCATTTGCCTTTGTTGATCAACATAACAATTTGTATCCCTTTTCAACTAGATATTGTCTTGAAGATAACTTAACTAGGCAGTTTTGGGAAACAGACGAAGTCCTGGCCACCAGTAGAGTCACCTACCAAGATAACTAACCAAATCCAAAAACCTCACCACAGCTCACGGATATTAATACTAGAACCATAACGCAAGAAAAAAGTGAATTTGGTGTCAACATTTTGTCCAAACAAGGTGGCAAACTCACATCCATTTTTTATTCCCATTCCAATGAAGATTTATTTAAGCGCTTTGAACTTTAGTTTTTCGTGCACGGATGAAATTTTGTTTTCTAATCAGGTATATTTAATCATTTAGCCTGACCAAAATACTGTTTTAATCTTTTTTGGGTTAAATGAACTTTCAAAGTTTGCTGTTATTGATTTAGTCTATATCTTTATATTATAAGCAAGAGTACTCATGTGGTCAAGTTTATGGGCGTGCATCCATATTACCATGAAAAGATAAAAGCAGGGATCAATCCATCTTTCAATGAACATTGAGTCTCAGTATGCCTGTCCATATGAGAATTTTTTCTTTTAGAATGAACTCAGAAAAAATGAGTTCTGATGCACACAAGCAATCCTGTGAAAGTAAATGACTAAATGAACTATATACGGAAAGTTTTCTATTCATGCACATGCACTTCAATAGAACTGTGTTGAAAATTAAAGCACTCCCAGAGTTCAAGTGACTAGCATTCAAGAAATTATCCACTCAAGTCGAAAACAAATTCTTTCAACATTAGAGCACTCATGGAGTTCGAGAGTCGGCATTTCTTAAACATAAGGATAAATGATAAATCCAAAACAACACCTTAGTCCTACCAAACTTACTTCAAACTTTAAGCTTCAACAAGAGTTCCATACTTGACTCAAAAATTTAAGCCATTAAGAGTAAAACATAAATGTCACTTGTATTCTAATAGCCTCACAGCATTGAACAATCCTGCTTTTATAGTCTTTAAATTTGGAAACTTCAAATAAAACAGCCGATCACACTAGAGTTTCCACTTGGGAATTCAACTGACAAATATTCCCATTGCCTTTTACATCCCAAAAATGAGTTTTTCTTGTCAAACTGGCAAAAACAGACTAAATCAATAAAAAATTCTAAAGAGAATAAGTGTAAAAAGGAAAAAAACCTGAGCAGCAAGAACTGCACTATCGTATTTGTAGGGGATGATATTAACTTCATCAACACCCTTGAGTAATTCTTGAAGCTGGGCAATGAGTTCAGATAATCTTCCATTTCTCAATACAATCGAGCCAGTCAAACCTTTAAAAATATCCATAAAAAAGGCACCAATCAGATAAAAATACACAAAAATAAAATTACAGGGAAATCTAGGGAAACTGAAATTGATGAAGCTTAAAACTAACATCGCAATCAAATTACAGGATCAGATAGAAAATACAAAAGGGTGGACAAAGGAAAGCAGATAGGAAAAGACCTGCGCCGGCAAGGATTAGAACTTTAGAGGTGGAGACGCCAGCCTGCAGGGCCATCTTCGGCTTTGATTATGATTATGCTCGTCTTCTTATTATTTTTTTTTTTCCAGTCATGTTGTTTTTTCAACCTTTTTTCTTTTAACATATACTGCAAAATGAACAAAAATTAAGCGAACACATACTGGTAAGGCCCGTCGAATTCTATTAGTAAGGAATAATCCCAATTTGTCCCTAAATTTGTTTATTGGGAATTTGACTTTTGGGTCAATTTAGTCTTTAAATTTACAAAAAATGATTAGTAAATCAATTTAACCTTTGAATTTGTATTAATTTTTAAAAATTAATAATTAATTTTAATTTAATATAATTGATTTCTTATCTTTTTTTATTTTACACTAAGAATATTTATATTAAATTTTTTCAATACTAATAAATATAAATTTAAAATTCATAAAAATACAATTTATTGTAATATAATAAATTTATAAACATGCATTATATTTTTAATTTATTCTTTATGAAAAAATATATAAATTTCATAAACGATTATCAAATAATAAAAATTAATTTTAAAATATTAAAATTAATATATATTTATAAATTTAAAATTAAAGATATATAATATACTTCATATGTTATTATTTTATATTTTATAATTAATTAATTTTTAAAAAAATTAATTAATTCTATTCAAACTACAATTTTAATAAATATTTATATAATCACATTGTAAGTACAATAAAGAATTCATTTAACATTTTCGAGTTAGGATTGGTGTATTGGGAAGATTTGATGCCCTGAATTTAGATGTTTGGTTTTGTTAAATTTTTTTCGAATTTTAATAATAAAAGAAATTTTGTTGATTGAAAAAGTACAATAAAGAATTGGAGATTAAATTAATTTAAAATGTCAAATATGATTTTTTTTAATTATTTTAAATAAATTCATAGTTAAATTAACCTAAAAAGTAAAATAAAATTTTGTAATTATTTTATACAAGCTTAAAGTTTAAATTAGCATAAAAAGTCAAATTTGACTTTTTTAAATTTATTAAATAAATTTAGGGACCAAATTGAGTAACTACTACACCGTTAGTTTTTAGCTCATAACTTATTATACACTAGATTCAATTAAAATAATATTTAATATTTAATTTAAAAATGATAAGATTAAAAAATGTTTGTAAGAAATATAAAAAATAAAAAAATACATTGATTATTTAATTAGAATTTTAAAATTAAGTGTATATGATTATAAAATTTTAATTAATTTTATGAAATGCTAAATTTCTAAGTGTTTAATGTTTGATGAACAAAAATTTCTAAATTTCTAGTATTTCTTATCCTTATTTACATTAGATCTAATTAATACCTTTCTAAGCAACTCTAATTTAGTACATTTCGAAATAACTCTTGTATTTAGATAAAAGATGATTTAATTTAATCAAATTCCTCTTCATCTTATTATAATTTAGGAGATTTAATATAAAAATTTTAAATAGTTTATATTTTGAATCACAATTAGTAAATTTTTTATTATCGGTTAAAAATATTCAATAAAAATAACCGTCGATAAATATAGTCTAAAAATTATTATTAAACAGAGCCTCAGTGTGCTGAATGTTTCATTTTAGATATGGCAATCACATTTTAGATAAGTTCAATAAATTCAACTATAACTAAAGTTAATTTTTTTTTAAAACCAAAATAGGTCTGATTTGGTCCAATGATTCTATTTTTTTAAAAGTGGAATCAAAGTAATGACAAATGATGATTTGATAATAATGAATAAACACTTCAATTAATTAATAAATATATAGTTAAAATTAAGAAATAATAATAATAATAAATTAAAATATATGAAAATGTCTTAATTTAACATTCTTATTTTTTAGAAGGTTTTTAAAATTTATTTAGCATATTAATCCAAAAAAGAAAAGGAAAAAAAAAAAACAACAGTTTACATTGGCCTAATAACTTCCAATTAGTACCGTCGCTCTCCTCCAAATTTCTTTGCACATATATTGACTGAAACCATATAATTTCAAATTTACAAAATCAAAAACCAAAAGGCTCCTCAAAAATGGCACCAACTCTTCTCTTTATCCTTGTAATTTCTCTCTTCACCCCTTCTAATACCCAAAATCTCCAATCCGCAGACGAAGAAGCGTTTATTTCAATCCTAATATCTCAACAAGGTCTCGACTTTCTTAAGAATTTACTCGTAACCAAAGCAATTTCCTCAGTTATTCCTCTCAATTTGCCCAGAATTGAAAGAACTGCTGAAATCCCAGTTCTGGGTAACGTTGATGTGGTCTTATCGAATATCACCATATATGAAATCGATGTATTTTCTTCTAATGTTAAGCCTGGAGATACAGGGGTTGCAATTATTGCATCGGGGACTTCTTGTAATTTAAGCATGAGTTGGTATTATGAGTACAGTGCTTGGTTTTTTCCTGTGGAGATTTCTGATAAAGGAAACGCTTCTGTTCAGGTGTAATATATAAGCCTTTTTTTTTTTCGCTCATTAGATTTCTTTGGGGTTGGATTTGAGTGTTTCCATTTGTTCATAATGCATAGTAAAATTAATGCTGATTAGGAATCAAAATTAATAGTTTAATTTTGAGAATTATTATTAAGATTTATGTATTTGGTTTTAGCATGCTAATTTTCAGTTGCAATTAGGGGGAAATTTATGAGCTTGAAGTAGAGGTTAGATTTTTTCTTTTTAAATTTTGTTTTTGTGATTGGTTGTGATGGAAATTAATATTGATTATCATTTTCGGCAAAGCACATGTTTTGTTCCCTATTGATTATTCTTATTCTTGTGCTGCCGCATGAATATTTTGGTAAAGAACGTACTTTTATATATTTGGAATTCGTGGTTGCAGCTTAGTTTCCTTTTCTTCGTTTGTTTAGTTTGTTTTCCTTCTCATGTTTTATGTGCCTTTAACTAAGGGAATTGATGAATGCTGATTCTGGGTAAGGTTGAAGGCATGCAAGTGGGGATTACATTAGGCTTGGAGAACCGGAATGGAACCTTGAGGTCGTCTCTTATAGATTGTGGTTGTTATGTTAAAGATATCTCTATAAAATTGGATGGAGGAGCATCTTGGCTATATCAAGGGTATGAAATGAATTCTCTACATGAAACTCTCTGCATGATTAACTAGTAGCACAGCTTATCTCCATCATCCTGCTTGTTGTTTTTTTTATATGTTATCTTGGCTACTTTATAGGCATTTTGCACATTTTATTGACAGAGCCAACACACAAGCATTTTGATAATTTCATCTTTCCAACTGCCAATGAGCATTTTATATGAAAATCGATCAAATAATGAACTGTTTTGTATTATCTTTTTTCTTTGGATTAACCATTTTTCTTCTCGTATGGCAGGATGATAGATGCTTTTGAAGGGCAAATAGGGGCTGCAGTGGAAAATGCTATTACTAAGGAACTCCACAAAGGGATTTCAAAGCTTGATTCGTTTCTGCAGTCTCTTCCAAAAGCAATTCCAGTAGATGATAATGCTTCTCTAAATGTGACTTTCGTTAAGGATCCTTCGTTGAGTAATTCTTCCATTGGGTTTGATATCAATGGGTTATTCACGGCAAGGAAAAAGATCCCAGTCCTGAATAATGAATACAAAAATTCGCAACCTTCAGTTTTCTGTACAGATCCATCTAAAATGCTTGGAATTTCACTAGATGAGGCTGTCTTTAATTCTGCGTCGGCCTTATATTATAATGTAAGTTTGGGGATATGGTTTACTAACTGCAGTTTCTGGACCCTTACGTGAACTCTTTTGATTCAAATTTATTTTGACAGTGACCACTCCAATCTTCAGTGAATTGTTTTACACTTTGGCCTCGTGCACTGCGACTTCCCTATTTATTGTTTGTGCTCTAGGATTTATTTAAGTACATATTAGGAAGAAATAATTGGATCCAAAAAGGTTTATTGGAAATAGCTTCAACCTACTTATCCAGTTGGATTAGACTACATTGCATCTGTATTGCGTCAAATTAATTGTCATGTTATAGCCTCAAGAAGTAAGGTCCTAACTTGTGGTTGTGTCCATGGGAAAATTTATTTTGGATTAGAAGAGAAGTTATTTGCATATCTTATGGTTGTGATTGCTCAAATTTTCTTTGAAGTATGCCCTCTTATTATAGTTCTTTTTGTATTTGTACTCCATTGATGTTAAATAGAACTTACATTTTGCATCAGGCAAAATTTATGCAATGGATTGTTGATAAAGTGCCAGATCAGTATCTTTTAAACACTGCTGGATGGAGATTTATTGTGCCTCAACTGTACAAGAAATACCCAAATGATGACATGAATTTAAATCTCTCTTTATCTTCACCTCCAACCATAAGGATATCAGAGTTCACTATTGATGCAATTGTTTATGCGGAGTTGATAATTGATGTTTTGGAAGCCGACCAAGTAATACCGGTTGCATGCATTTCATTGGTAAGTGTAAGTCTGTTGATGGAAATGTGAAACATTGTATGTCTCATTGTCAGCTTCTTTATAAGTTATGTTATACTTTGTTATTTTTTGCTCCAATCCTGTGTTTGGTTCATTGATTGATCACAACATCCACGAGTGCTACTGTGTCAGGTATTGTCATTGAAATAGACATAAGTAATGAGGCTATGGTGATGAAATATGATTGTTATGATTTTGACTCAAGGATGAGTTTTTTTTCCCATGAACACAACCCAACCTCAGTCCTAATCTTGTTGGGATTCACCATAAAGATCATTTTCTTCCATTCCATTCAATTTATGGCTACATTAACAGGAACGTCTGGCCTACCTCTCTTCAATAAAAGTTTGTGTATTCCTAGCTCTGAAACTCCTAGCTTCTCAAAATGATTCTCGGAAGAGCAGCTAAATTAATTTGACTTTTCAAAATGGCCTCTTCTTGCCTATACGGCAAAATTGGTTGTACTGAATCCCTGATTACACTCTTACATTATTGAGAAGTTAGACACGGTTGTTTTTATCACTTTGAGAAGTTATATAGCTTTTCATTTTGTTCTATTGATTTGCATTTCGGCAGGAAATTCATGGCTCAGGTGTGGTGAGCATATCTGGCAATAAACTTGGTGGCAGTGTGAAATTAAATGATTTTTCAATGTCATTGAAATGGAGCAATATTGGCAACCTTAGGTTGAGTTTCATTCAGGTAAACTGTGCCATAATGATACGAGTTTTCTTTTCCTTTCTTTTCAGGAAAATAGGTTAATGAGTAATGACAATATTATTTTGCTAAATATACAATATACTTGTCCTATTGCAGCCAGTGATACGGACTCTTATTCAAACCGTTTTCTTGCCATATGCAAATGCACAACTTCGACAAGGCTTCCCTTTGCCAATCATTCACGGTTTCACCCTCAAGGATGCCGAAACAATCTGCTCAAGTTCAAAAATTACTGTTTGTGGTGATGTGGAATTCACAGATCCTCAGGTTCGAACCAAGCTTCTTTTTGATTTTTGAGAAGACAAAATATTTTGTGTTACCTTCTGATATGGTCTTGAAGATGATGCATAGACCAAAGATACAGGTAGCAGATGTTCAAATCCTCTGTTGTTGTGTCATATGTAAAATAAAACCATAACTGTACAGATTGTGAGATACCATAGTTCATAAAGTGATATTTTGTAATATTATTGAAGCATTAAATTCATTCTTCAACTTAATTGGAAAAGAAGAATAACTTCTGATATGATGATACTTTTGATGACTTGAAGTTAAAGTTACTCTTAATTTTTAATGAGTTAGGTTGGAGTAATCTTATTTGAGGAATTCAAAACAAGATTACTCTAACCAGAGTAAATAATTTCTGATGACCAAACAGACATGATGTATCTAATTAATCTTTAGTGATCAAATTAGAAAATTTAGACTAGGTTTGTATTTGGAAAATAAATTCAGGAAAATATTTTTTGAATTTTCTAATATTTAAGAGTCAATGAAAATATTTTCTTGACCAAAAGGAAAAATAAATTATTTAAGAGAAAAATAACTCTCTTTTGAAAAAAAGAAAAAGCAAAATATTTTGCAAACATGGATAAAAAAAGGAAAAAATATTTTTCATCCGTCCCATTTTGTTTCTAAATTTAGACGAGTTAAGGGTAAAAAAAAAAGCAAAATAATTTTTAATGATTAAATTCTTAATATGTATATTTTGTCAAACTATACAAATAAAATGAGACGGAAGAAATATTATTTTTATGAATACTTTTTCTTTATGTTTATATGGTTTCGTTGAGTATATTCTTAAGAAAAAAATTCAAATAAAATACATATAAATAAATCTTTTAAACCTTTTAAATTTTCACTTTTTAAAATTTATTTTAAATAAAATAAATATGTGTGTGATTCGTAAGGAGTTCAAAATTTTAATTTTAAAAATATATGTCATATTTTATTAATATATTTATATATTTATGTATATTAAAAAATTTTTTAGGTGAATTCTTAAAAGAGTTTTATTCTTAATAATAATTTTTTATTTTCTTTTTTGTTACTATATTGACACGACCCAAAACCGTGGGCCAGACCGGCACTAGGACCTAGGTAAGCTTAAGGCACCCGAGGCCCGTAGTAAGCCTAAACTATCACAATCCATCCCTATTATCGTTTGACTATCGGAATAGTGAGCCCATATTATGACATTTTTCATTTTACAATCAGAGTTAATAATTTTGACCCAGCATTAATAATACATACTATTCGCAGCTCGGGCCCATATCCATATAATAAAAATATTTTCTCATACAAATATTTATTTGTCATAATATGTTCAAACTGTTCCTAT
>CANUEX010191843.1:0-43065 GCA_948099535.1 Jatropha multifida | reverse complement strand
TTTATAGTCTGCATACTTAAGTTATTGTTGTCCAAATATTAAGATTTATTGTTGCCATAATTTGAGATTTTATTGGTACATCTAATTCTGAGTTATTATTATCACTGTTTAGTGATTTCATTTAGTATTTTTTATTATTTGAATAATTATATAGAAATAAATGAAGATCACATTTCAAATAGAAAAAAGATATTTGAACGTAATCAGATCGAACTTTTAGAAATATTATAGAGCCAAAAGCGGCCATAAATAGCCAAAGCGATCTATTATAGCATAAATATTATTCTATGTTAATTCGATCAGATACTTCAAATCAAGATTGTGTTTTTTATAAATGATTTATTATTAGATTTTCTATATAAATATATAAAAATTAAAAACGTATTAGGAAAAAAACTAATAAAACGACATATTAGGAAAATAAAAAATAAAAATAACAGTTTAACTGTTTAACTATATTAACTAAATTTTATTAACCTATATGATAAATAAAAAAATGACAAAAGATACGATGGAAAGGGAGTATTAATTTTTTACACATAAAAAAATATACTATAATAGTATTATACAATAATACAGTATTTTTATACATTGGTGATGGTGATTGGAGCTCTGTTTATTAACTAAGTGATTGTAATGTATTTGACACAGAAGCCGGTCGGTGATTCCAAAGACCTATCGATCAAGTTCAACTTTAACATGCATTGATATAATCATCATTAAGTTTAAATAACTTGTCGTCGTTTAACAACTTGACTTCTTCTCCAATTCTCTATATATAACTGATGAAACAAGCATTCCAAATTCACTGCAACAATTAAGAACTTAAAGAATGGCAAAGCTTAATGGAATTTTCCCTCCTCCTCCTCCCACTACCTTTCCATCAATCGAAAAATGCACCTCCATCGGCCGAGAAAACGACAACGTAGTAACCGACATGGACGGAACCTTACTTTGTGGACGTAGTTCATTTCCTTACTTTGCACTTGTGGCTTTTGAAGCTGGTGGAGTTCTAAGACTTCTTTTTTTGCTCTTAGTGTCTCCAATAGCCGGAATTCTCTACTACTTCATTTCTGAATCGGCCGGTATTAGGGTTCTTATATTTGCAACATTTGCAGGCATGAGAGTGACCGATATAGAGTCAGTGGCAAGAGCTGTTTTACCTAAGTTTTACTCGAGTGACTTGCATCCGGAGACTTGGCGGGTGTTATCTTCTTGTGGAAAGAGGTGTGTACTCACTGCGAACCCGAGAATTATGGTGGAGGCGTTCTTGAAGGATTTTATTGATGTGGATATGGTTATTGGGACTGAAATTGATGTTTATAAAGGAAGAGCTACCGGTTTAGTGAGAAGTCCTGGAATTCTTGTAGGGAAAAACAAGGCTGATGCTTTAGAGAAGGCATTCAATGATTGTCCGATGCCGGATGTTGGGCTCGGTGATCGGAAAACTGATTATCCTTTCATGAAATTGTGCAAGGTTTGCTACTTTAACATTTTTAAATACAATCTCTGTTATTGTTTGGGTTATAATTTATTTTTCCTTCTCAATACAGGAAGGCTACATTGTTGAATCCAAATCGCAAGTAGAGCCAGTAAGCCGTGAGAAATTTCCAAAACCTATAGTCTTCCATGACGGTCGCCTTGTACAAAAACCAACACCCGTTATTGCACTCATCACCGTTCTCTGGATTCCGGTAGGCTTTCTTCTCGCATGCCTCCGAATAGCTGCCGGAGCTCTACTTCCGATGCCATTAGTCTATTATGCCTTTTGGGCTCTCGGTGTTCGCGTCTACATCAGCGGGATCCCACCACCACCAGCAAAAAAATCCATAGGTCAAACCGGAGTTCTGTTTATATGTTCACATAGAACACTACTTGACCCCATTTTCCTCTCCACCGCATTAGGCCGCCCGATCCCAGCTGTGACATACTCGCTTTCGCGGCTCTCAGAGGTCATTTCTCCAATCAAGACTGTTCGATTAACTCGAGACCGTGTCACCGACGCTAACATGATAAAGAAACTTTTAGAAGAAGGTGACTTAGTTATTTGCCCAGAAGGGACAACTTGTAGGGAACCATTTTTGCTAAGATTTTCAGCATTATTCGCTGAGTTGACTGACGAACTTGTTCCAGTCGCCATGGCTAACAAGATGAGTATGTTTTATGGGACAACAGCCAGAGGGTGGAAAGGAATGGACCCTTTTTATTTCTTCATGAACCCTAGCCCTACATATGAAGTAACATTTTTGAATAAATTGCCATATGAATTGACATGTAAAGCAGGGAAATCAAGCCATGAGGTTGCTAACTACATACAAAGAATGATTGCTGCCAGTTTGTCTTATGAATGCACTAGCTTTACCAGAAAGGATAAATATCGAGCACTTGCAGGAAATGATGGAATTGTTGGAGAGAAACCTAAATAAGGTCATGGGTCGTTAGACATCGATCTACCGCTTGTTTGTTTTGTAATGTAGAGATCAAGAAGATGAAATTGCTAGACATGACTATATTTTGTAATTGCCTTGTATACCATAATTTTACGACCAACATTATGAATGTGTATTGATGGGAAAAATATTTTGAACCCACATCACCTTTTCAACCTGGTTGGAGTGGAAATTAATTAAAAGAGATTAACTAGGCTGGTTGTATAATAATTTTTTACAATAAAACGTATATTATGATATTATATTTTCTAATAATTTCCTTCATTTGAAATAAAAAATTATTTTTAATTAGTTTTTTTTTTCTTTTTGATATATGGGTGAATTTATTTATACACTAGCATCAGTAAGTTATTTCTTATAAACTACGTATACACTAAAATAGGAGATAAAAATTTTCGAAAAATACTTATTTAGTCTATGGCAACATATAGATGAAGCCAATTAAAAAACAACATGCCAGTTTTTAATTCTTCTATTTTTTTTAAAAAAAAGAAAAATTTAACTGACTTAACTGGAGTTAAATGCTTTGGACTATTCTGATCAACTACCGGTCAACCAATGTTTCTTGATTACCGGCGAACCTCACTCTTCGCGTTACTGATCTCAAGCAGTGCTTCTTGTTCTAAATTCATATATACGTACAAAGCACCCACCTGAATCATTCATGTCTTTCCCAATTTTGCATTTAATGCGTGGAAAAAATGTTAGTTCATTTACGATAGTTGTTACGTTATATACTCAATTGCGTGTAAAGAAATTTTCAAATATTTGTGAGAAACAAAATTTAATGATGCTTATGATAAATATATGATTAAATAATCTTAGATAGAGAGATGTCGGCATAACTTTAATCCTGTAATATACTCTAAACTTTGTAAATCATGTGTTTAAATTTATAAATTTTGATAATATTGTATAATTTTTTATAGGTTAAATATATAAATTTATTTGGCTACAATTTAGATTTTTTTTCCAAGGATATTCTAGCATTTATAATATCTCCTATTTTTTTATTTGTTTTTTTTTTACGATCTCTTAAATTTTTCACTTTTATTCTTTTTTTTGGAATAAAGTGAATTTTAGAAAATTTAGTGGAATCCATTTATAAATTCAAATTTTTGTGTTTGGTTTGAAAAAAAATAAAAATTTAAATGCTATAAATTTTAATATAATTAAATAAAAAATTTTACTAAAAAAGATAAAATTCAAATGAATTTCACAAAATTTAATAATCCAAAACTTTATAATAATTTTACTCTTCTAAAATTATTTTTCTAAAAATATTTTAAAAAATAAAAGCAAATGGATTTTCAATTTTAAATTTGTTATTAAGGTGAAAAATTCATTCTACAATTAATTTATAAATGAATTCCCCTTTCTAAATTCATTTCATACTAAACTGAACGTTATAATTTTCATATTGAAAAGTCTAAATTGTTCTAACTTTATTATCCGACAATTATATATATATATATATCAATATATCATAATGGATGTAAAAGGAAAAGTATATATTGAACAAAAGTATATTTAAAAAAATTAATAATTATTTGAAAATGTTAAGTATGAAGATAATTTTGTTAAAATATCAATAATTATGAAAATAACAACTATATATCCATTTAAAAAGAAAAAAAATTCCTTCTTTTCAAAAAAGAAAAAAGAAAAAAGAAAAAACTCACCTACTCCCTAATTAATTTTATTTCCTTGTATAAGTCTAAATCATATCCCAAATTAGTGGTTCTAAATTAAATTCTAATATATTTAGACAGTACACATTACATGCCTTTTCTTCTCTTTATCATTTTGACATTTAGACCAAGCAACCTGGTCTGTGTTAATGCAAACCTCCATAGACCTTTAAATATGCAGACGAGCTCAGAAGCATTCAATTCATTTTCTTTTTTTGATCCACTGTTCCTACTTTTTCTTCCTTGTCAAACAGTTTAATTCCCTCAACTGCAAAAATAGAAGCAAGTCCTCGATGGAATCTCGCAATTTTCTCGAGTTTTCTCTTTGTCTCCTTCTAATTTTTCCTTGTTTGGCCATTCAAACCACTCGATGGCTGGCTGAAAACAAAATGTAACGCTCTCTCTATTTCTTAAGCATCTATAAATAAAATTGGCCTCATAAGTGAAACATCTCAACTCATAGACCTATTTTATTGTATTCTAAATCGATCTTTGCACTCTCCTTACTTGAAACTTATTGCTTTAAGAAAATTAAAGCTAGAATTTTGATTAAAATAATATAGAAATATATCTCATAATTAATCAGAAAATATATAAAAAATAAATCTCTTTGTTTTCCTCTAACTCATTATTAAGATTAGGTTAATCAAGTTCAGTTATGAACTCCACTTTTATGTTATTCAAATTAATATCCTAACCTCTAAATTTTGTTTCTTTATATATTTGTCTATAACGGTTCGATTTTTTGTTTTTTGCAGAAATGGATCGGTTTTAAAATTCAAAAGAGGTGCATTTTCTGTTGCTTTTGATCCCTCTCGAGTTACTGAACTCTCTTGGCGTCCCAGGTGTCTGTGTGTGTGTGTATTTGTATGTACAGTACGTAGTTATTTGTATTTTAACTTATTAGTCAGTATTGTGAATTTTGAAAACTTGACAGGGCTTTCATTTACAAGGGATTTTTGTCCGATGATGAGTGTGATCATATCATTAATTTGGTTAGCATTTAATTAAATTTTGTTTTGAGTTCGGGATTTTTATTTTCGCATTTTTGATTTGATTATGCTCAATTTGTGACTGAGCGTGGAGGTAATTGTATGGAATTTAACTATTTATTTGATTTGTCTTCGGGTTTGTGTTGATTTTGGGCGAGTAGGCTAGAGGTAAGCTCGAGAAATCGATGGTTGCTGATGATGAATCTGGAAAGAGTATAGAGAGTGAAGAGAGAACAAGCTCTGGCATGTTTCTCTTCAAAGCTCAGGTATGTGAAAATTGCTTCTCTTTCTTGTACCATCTATTCTTTCATACACTCATGGTACTTATTCTCATGGAGGATTGATCATTTTCATGCGTACCCTTTTTTTTCTGTATTTTCTTCCTAAAGAGAGAGTTTTGGTGCTCTTTTTGCATTTGATATAGTAAGATTGTTACAAAATTTTGCACTACTGGTGGAGGTGATAGGATTGTAGAAAATGATAAAATTATATAACCAAGTTACTCAATTGCGATAATCCTTTTGTTTTCTACCACATCTTACAAAATCAAACGTTTTGATGCCACCAACGTTGAAACGTTCTCTCTCTTTGTGAAGTTCGATTCTTGGGAAGTGCACTTTGCTGGCTTCATATAACTCGCAAGCCTTTTCTTTACTCTGAGAACTTCATATATTGTTAAGTTGTCTTTTATTTTGACTTTGAAGGAAGAAATCGTTGCGAATATTGAGGCTAGGATTGCAACATGGACATTCCTTCCAGAAGGTATTCTTCACTTCGTTTTCACTGTTCGAGACTTATCAACTCACAAGCAAAGAATTTTGTTTCATATTTCACTTATTAGAGAATGGAGAGTCCTTGCAAATACTGCACTATGAGCAGGGTCAGAAGTATGAGGCCCATTTTGATTTTCTTCCTGATAAGGCTTATCCAGAGGGGATTGGCCAACGAATTGCAACTGTACTTATGTATTTGTCTGACGTTGAGAAGGGTGGAGAAACTGTGTTCCCCAATGCAGAGGTACAATTTCTGGAATGTGATTTGTATTTAATTTTCTTTGCTGATTTGTCATCTCTATTTTATGGGTGTGTTCGGCGAAATTAGCTATTTTGGTAGCTGTTAACTGTTTTAGTAACATTTAACTGTTTGAGTAGTTTTTCATGTAAAACGAAAAGCTAAACGTCACAGTTGTTTACCTTTTATAAGACCTTATTTTAATCTCCAATAGTTAATTCAAACGCTATATTATTGAACATTATAGAGTTAACATTTAGCGTTTTAACCTAAAGCGATTTAAAAAGTTATTGTCAAACCAACTACCAATTGCATGTCTTCTAGGTACAGGAAAAAAATTCTCAGCTAAAGGATGCCAGCTTGTCTGATTGTGCTAGAACTGGCTATGCAGGTATGTCAATTGAGTCAAATAGTTGCACAGTCATAATATTTGCACTTGGTAGATTCATGAATTAGTTTTGAATCCATAATTAATCAAATCACTTAACATTAATTTTTCTTTTGCAAGTCACATTTAGTATTAATCAAACCTTATAAAGGTATACCGTATATGTGTGGTTGCAGTGAAACCCCATAAAGGGGATGCACTGTTGTTCTTCAATCTGCATCTTAATGCAACCATTGATGGAAGCAGCTTACATGGGAGCTGCCCAGTTATTGAGGGTCAGAAATGGTCTGCAACCAAATGGATTCATGTCAGGTCCTTTGAAAAATCTCAGAAGTAACATGGAGAGGATGACTCCATCGATAGGAATAAGAATTGTCCTATCTATTTCCTCGGATGTTTCTATCCAGTTTTTATCTTCTCGGTTCTATATACAGACAGGATTTTTACATTAAAGCTATAGATATGAGTAGGTTTTGTTGTCATTGCATAGTTATTAAGAGATACAAAAAAAATTTCTTTACTGAAAGTATCAAAATTTTAATAATATACTCCAACTGTTATCTTCTCTCATCAAATGCAGGAATCTTCTTATGTTATTTCTAATCTTCACTCATTTTTCTTTCATCCTCTTCTCTGATATGTATAATTTAATATATGAAAAATGAATACATTTTCAATTTCTTTGAACTTTTGAAAACTATATGTGATGCGTCTGTTTTACTTGAAATTTTTATCTAGATTTTGTAAAAATCAATATTAATAAAAAAATGTCAAATTACAAGAAAAAAAATCTATTTTAAAATTATTTTTTTATTTAAGGAGAGAAAAATGGACTTTTTTTTACCATATTTATAGATATATCCCTAGTACATTTAGTCTATCAAAGACCCATTTTTGGTATGAATTTTTTTTATTATTGTATATTGTATTTAGTATATTATTAAAAGACCAATTTTCCCGCATGATGCTTTATTAAATTATCATTATATTTGTAAAATTATTAGGTTATAGAAATTATAGTGTCATTAATTTATTTTAAATAACTATTAAATTCAATTAAATTTTCAGACTTTCCTTAAAGTTTATAAAGATTTTAGTTAAAGTTTATAATTTAAATAATTTATCTTATTATAAATACTTTTACACAATTAAAATTTTCCAATTCAAATGGATGACATACAGATGGATATATCATTTATTTTATAATTAAATTATTTAACAGTAAAATAATTTAATTATTTACTAATGTTAATTAGGTTTTTACCAAATCAAAAATTACATAAAGCAAGAATGCTTTTTCCTTTGGCAAAAAGATACATTAAAATTCTTTTGAGTCAAAATAACAGCAGATATTCAATGCCTCTCATGAGCTGTGGCTCTTGATTTCAAGAACCTAATATTTCGTGGACTGCCTTATAAACAAATGCCTAGATGAGATGAAAACCTTCCAAAAAGGCTAGTGAAAGCCAAGAACATAAATGAAAAAACAAAAATAATTTATTTATTTGATAGTTAATAATAAATAATACAGAGAATGATAGAGTACTTTATAAGACAGTATTAACAAATTTTGTACATCCTCGCAGGTATTTCGAACTATTGTTATATCTTTTAAATTAGATCAGATATAAATTCTTTAACATATTTATTTATAACATACATATAGTAAATTTATTAATCTATCGGTAAGAATGATTTTGGTAAAAACTTTAGTAATTATGAAAATAACAACTACCCAATCATTATAAAAATATAAAGATCTCAATTAACTTTGTTTCATATAAAAGTCAAACTCATATCCTAAATTAGTGATTCTATTTTTCCTGTTTCTTCCAAAATAAAACTATTTATAAATCCATTCCCCACACGAGAAACTTCCAGAAAGTACATACACCACATTGTCTTTTTTTCGTCATGTTGACATTTGCACTAAGCAACAAACTGCAACCAATTCACTGGTCGCCCATTAAATCTGTCTAAATTCAACTATGCGGAGACCTTTAAATGTCCGAAACTTGTTAGCTTTGAACTCGTTTTCTCTCTTTTGATCCGCTTTTTCCTTCTTTTTCTTCCTTGCCAAACGGTTTGATTCCCTCAATTGCTGAGATTGCAAAAAATAAAAGCAAAGCTATAATTTTGTCTAATGGAGTCTCGTAATTTTCTCGGGCTTTCTCTTTGTTTCCTCCTAATTTTCCCTTGTTTGTCCATTAAAATTCCTGGATGGCTCGGCGAAAACAAAATGTAAGTCTCTCTATTTTTTACGCATCTACAAATAATTTTTTTTTGTCTTGTTATGTATGTATAACATTTCCGTTTGTTGTGTTTTTTAGGCGTGGATCGGTTTTACGATTGAAGAAAGATGTATTATTTTCTAATGCCTTTGATCCCTCTCGAGTTACTCAACTCTCATGGCGTCCCAGGTATCTGTATTGCCATGTATTTATGTGTATATGACGCTGTATGCAGGGGATTTGTATTTTAACTTATTTTTGTTATTTTGAATTTTATCTTAATAGGGCTTTCATTTACAAGGGGTTTTTATCTCCTAATGAGTGTGATCATCTCATTACTCTGGTTAGCATTCAATTTTTTGTTGTGTAAATTAATTTCGGATTTTTACTTTTGACATTTCTGATTTACAGATAATTCAAAGATTAAGCTCAGTTTGTGATTGAATTCGGAGGTAATTGGATGTAATTTAATATTTCTTGATTTGTTTCTTGGTTTGTGTTGATTTTTGGGTGAGTAGGCTAAGGATAAGCTTGAGAAGTCAATGGTTGCTGATAATGAATCTGGAAAGAGTATAGAGAGTGAAGTGAGAACAAGCTCTGGCATGTTTCTCAGCAAAGCTCAGGTATGTGGGAATTGGTTCTCTTTCTTGATCAGTGGCTGGTCATTATTGATGTAATGTTGACTGTGAAATTGATTAAATGATGTCTGCATATTACTTTGCATTATTTGGGAGTCAGAGTGTTACAGTGATTGTAAATAAGGGTTTATTGGGAGTTAAAAAATATAGAACAAAAAAATTTGATATGATTTTAAGAATCTGAAGAATATAGTAATGTTTAGAGTATGTTCAATTGGGACCACATGATTCAGTTAGTGTTTATTGAACTGGAACAGCTGAACATGGACTGAAAAAACTCTTTTGTGAAACTTCATACTTAAATGTCACGTGCAGATTACATTGATATCCATCCTCATTCTTAATAGACTTTTATAGCAAAGGCAGCAACGATCCTGTGGCTGATGTTTGACCTCATAAAGTTTTTAATGAGGTTTGGATTGTATCATATGTTCTTTTGTATCTGTCAGCTGAAATTGACTGGGCTGGATGTGCTAACTATCCTTGATGGCTGCAATTTCATTGGCAAATAATCCAATGTCAGTATTTTCACGGCACTTGTCTAGTGGAGGACTAACTAGTTTCATACATTCACTTCAGTTCTGTGATGTTCTTCCTGATATGAAAGTTTTGGTGCTGTATTTTCATTTGATATGGTAAGACTGTCTCTTGCAGCATTTGGGCACTGGAGGTGGGAGGTGAGGGTATCTAGCATAGGATGGTAGAAAATGATAAGTTTATACAGATGAGTAAGTCATTCACTGGAGACATTCCCTTCGTTTTCTACCATATCCTACAAAATCAACTGTTAAGAGTCCAACAGGATTGAGATCTTGCCTTCTCTCTGCAAAGTCTTAAGCAATATGTCTTGGGTTTTTGTACAAGGACATGACAAATTGAGAAGTTTTATTCATGATGAGACACATTTTGAAGAAGATTTTCTTTTAAATCAGTTCACAACGCACCATCCCTTCATTTAGTGACTTCAACTGAATCAATCATGTTTTTCAGTAATTGCTTGTCGGGAAATTTTTGTAAAAAAGCATTCAAATTTTAAATTGATGGTTCTTCCTTAAAGAAATTTTATTCGTGATGTGTAAGTTGGAAAATAATATACTGTCCTCGTAAATCTCATGTAATTCTTCTTGGTTCGAGGGATCTGTGAATTATTTGGAGGTCAGCATGTCAACGGCTTATTTGTGTTTGTTCATTAACATTATCAATAGAAATCAAGTTTAATTTTTAAACTTGTTGGACTTGTTTAGACTCGTAATGTACCTCAAAACGATGTCATGAATGCACTTGTTACTAGACTCGTTTGTGAGTTTAATTTATTGTTGATTTAGATGAGTTAATGTCATTGTCTCACATAAAATTTAATTTAAAACATGGAGGATATTTGCCTTTGAAGACAGAAGTTTCTTTTTCCATGTCTTATAAAAAATCTGCATGAATGCATGTGCGAATATATGATCTGAAACTATAAACCTTCGATTGCAAATGTTCTAACCTTTTGGTGTTGGCTAAGTTTATGTGCTTGACTTTGTGAGGATCTCTTGAAGTCTTACTCCACTAGACTTTAAACCTGCAAGTGAATAATAAGTTGAGTTTGCTTTGCATTTGAGCATGATAAGTATTCACCAAATCAAACTTGAATTGGGACAAAGCATGGCCGAACTTTTCTTACTTGTATTTATAATTTGTAACTAATGAATGGCCTTTTTCTTATTATAATTTTTTCTTTCATGAACTGAGTAGCTTCTATGATTACCTAAATTATTTGGAACATCAGAGACTAGTTCTAGTTTTTTTTAGGCTTTCTTTCTGTCCATGTTCATCTAGGTTATTTGTTGGTAGCATTGTCTGATAAGATCAGAAAAACCGTATAGTCTGTGTTACCCATCTAATACTTTGAAATATTACTAACAAGCTCTGGACAATTTCACCTTCATTAGCAGCGGCCCACATTATTCTTCTAATATCTTAGCTGGTTATATGCTACTTATCAAATGTCAGCTCCATATATCTCACGAGCCTTTTCTTCACTATGAGAACTCTGTACATATTCGTTCGCATCATGTTTTCAAACATTGGACGATAAATGTGACTGTATAAAGCAATAACTTGTAATTTCTGAAGTACTCTATGGTAAATGCTCTTTCCCCCCTTGAATTTCTGAGGCTTAAATGGTGTCTTTTATTTTGAAGGATGAAATTGTTGCTGATATTGAGGCTAGGATTGCTGCATGGACTTTCCTCCCCGAAGGTATTTTTCATGTGATTTTCACTGTTTGTTACTTATATGAGCAAGGATTTTTGCTTCATATTTTATTTTTCTAATCAGAGAATGGAGAGTCCATGCAAATACTGCACTATGAGCATGGTCAGAAGTATGAACCCCATTTTGATTTTTTTCATGACAAGGCTAATCAAGAGCTGGGTGGCCACCGGATTGCAACTGTGCTGATGTACTTGTCTGACGTTGAGAGAGGTGGAGAAACAGTGTTCCCCAATGCAGAGGTACAACTTCTCTGGAGTATAATTTTCTGATTTTCTTGTTTCTTTATCCTTGCTGTTATATTCAAACCAACTATAAATTGCATGTCTTCTACAGGTGAAAAATTCTCAGCCAAACGATAGTAGCTTGTCTGAATGTGCTAAAAATGGCTATTCAGGTATGATTTTTTAGATGTAGTCTAAATTCTGAATATTTAGTATATAATGTTTAACCTTGAATGTGCTGTTGTTAATGTGATTGAGTTGCATAGTTATACATACACAATCTTTTCACCTGGCAGATGCATGAATTAATTTTAGATCCACTTTGGATTCTGTTACCTTAAGCTTTTGTTTTCCCCTTGGTAGAGAGTTGATCTGTTTCGTCATTTATTATCTTCAGCAGTCAAATCGCAAATTGCCTATCTGTGTTAGAATTTTTTAGGTGAAGATTATTTGATCGGTTGATCACGGTTTGTCTGATCTAAAAATTTTCTTGTGCCTTTTTCTCACCTTCTGCCTTCATCTGTTGTTAACTCAATTCCATATTATTTGAGGTGTCAACTATTATTGTTGTGACTAAACTCACTCAAAACCTTTTTGCTAGTTGCATTTGGTAGAATTTGGAAGATTCCTTTATAAAATAAAGAGGATTGGAACTCTGGTTTCAAAACACTGCTATTTTGGCAATAATTTCTCCAATCAAGGAATTGGTGAATGGTTACGATGCATCTCCAAAGCCTTTCTATGGACTTAATTGATGTGATTCAGTTACGCTATATTTTTCAGTTTGTCATGCTACAACTGTTGGCTTTTGATCCCCTTTGTACAGTACCTTATAAAGTCTACTCTACATGTCCTTACAGTGAAACCCTACAAAGGCGATGCTTTGCTGTTCTTCAGTCTGCATCCTGATGCAACTACTGACCAAAACAGCTTGCATGGGAGCTGCCCGGTTATTGAGGGTGAAAAGTGGTCTGCAACCAAATGGATTCACGTCAGGTCCTTCGAGAAATCTCTGAAGCAGCATGGACAGGATGACTGTGTTGATAAAAATCCAAACTGTGCTATGTGGGCGAAGGCAGGTGAATGCAAGAAGAACCCTCTCTATATGGTCGGGCAGAACGGCTACTGCCGGAAAAGCTGCAATGAGTGCATATCCGCGTCCTAGAAAGTTCTCTACCCAGTTTTTAGTTTCTTGGTTCTTTTACACAGACAGGATCCATACATTAAAGCTGTAGATACTAAATGGTTGTTCTGTCATTGCATAGTTGTTGAGAGACACATCTTATACAGAAAATTTCATTAATGAAAGTGTCAAAATTTAAATAATAACTTCCTATCTTTATCTTCTCTCTCGTCAGACGCATGGATGTTCTTGTGTTGTTTGCAACTTTTATATCATGCAATTGTCCTGCTTATTTGGTGAATCTAATGAATTCTTTCAAAATTATTTTTTTGGGTTATTTTGAAAAAAAAAATCCAGAGGTTCGCCTCAGTATGCATAGACTCCTTAATGTTCTAAAATTGGCAGTTTTAGCCCCTGAGATTCATTATTGGCTCGGTACTTAGTTATTATAAAATTTTTAATTACTCCATTTATTTCTAAATACTTTCACATTTGGATTTTCTATGTCTTTTAAGAAAACCATTCAATTTGATTGTTGAGTGAATTGATCATATTATTCTTAATTTCTCTAAATTATAATAAGTTAACGAAAAAGTGAAGTAATTACTATTGGTTACGTACAAAGAGTAAAAGCAAAAGTATATATATATATATATATATTATTTATGAAATCTACAAATGTGAAAAATATTTGGGAATGGAGCAAGTCATTGTATCATTAATTCTAAAAAAGTTAAATATATTAATAATTACATTTTAGTCTCTAAATTATTAAATTTCGACATTGTAATCCTGCAAACTCCTTTAAAATCTTTTACTTCCTCTTTGCTGTATTTCTTGCAGGGAATAAAATTGTTAATCTTGAAACATCAAGGGCCAGAACATACATTATGAAGAATCTCAAGGAACTTTTAGCAATTAACCTTTATTATTTTCAGAAAGAAAAAAACAAGATTCTGCTGGAGAAGACACCTATTATGAACCTAACTCACAAAGATTCAAAAATAACAAAACATCACTGAAAATAACGTACGAAGATGATGCATGATATATTATTATGGTGTGAAAGTACATTTGTTTGTCACACAGACAACAAAAAATTAAAAAGAAGGAAAAAAAACTATATATTGTCATAACTAATTGACTCACTCAAAACGAACCTGTAAATGAAAATCCAAGCACATGTGGAGTGAAAGTCATGTCAAAATTATGTTTTTTCCAATAGAAAGATGAAAATAATCATGCAATTGCTGTTAATTTGGAGGCAATTGCATGCTTTTCATACCTCTTCACTAGTTAAACGTTGGCTTTCAATCTATTTTTTTTTTCTTTTATTAATTACATTACACTATATATGTACTTAATATTGCTACAGATACAAAAAGCTTGGAATTGCATCACCATTACATAACTAATAATCATTCTCTTTCTTCTTCTTTTTCACCATTTTTGCTCAAATGGGAAGACCTCCTTGCTGTGATAAATCCAATGTGAAGAGAGGCCTTTGGACTGCAGAAGAAGATGCTAAGATTCTTGCTTATGTATCTAACCATGGCATTGGTAATTGGACTTTGGTGCCTAAGAAAGCAGGTCTTTTCCTTTCTTTTCTTTTCTTTGAGCAGAATTAAGGGAATGTTTGATTTAGCTTAGACCGAACTAGAATCTTGAACTTAAAATTCTGAAGTGAACTAAAAGCAACCCTAAGATTTAAGGACTTCATTATTTTTTGGGGGGTTAGTTTTTTCTTTTCTTTTTCTTTTTTAATTTCCTTTGCAAATTTCACAGTGCAATCTATGTATTAATTATATTTGTGGTTGAGTTTTTGAGCTCAGGGCTGAATAGATGTGGGAAAAGCTGTAGGCTTAGATGGACAAATTACCTGAGGCCTGACCTTAAGCATGACAACTTCACTCCTCAAGAAGAAGAGCTTATTATCAATCTTCATAAAGCTATTGGTACCAGGTTTTGTTTCCTGCACTTCCTTTCTTTTTTGTTGCCTTCCATTTCCATATTTTCCTTTATTTTATTTTCCATTTTACTTATTTGTTTAGATCTCCATTTTTCTAAGCAAGAAACGATTTTTTTGTCTGAACATCATTCAATTCACCTTTTTTCTTTTAATTTTTCGGCGAAAACATATTTTTTTTCTATATATTCGTACTGGTTTTTTCTCTATACCCTTAATTTAAAGAGTTTAGAAGAAATGGTGTGAAAAATCACATATAAAAATCATAACAAACCTAACTACCAACTAGACAATGGACATACAACTGTCTTAACTAACAACTCATTAAGTCATCAATTTTCTGTTACTAATGCAAGTTTAATGACAAAACAGGTGGTCCTTAATTGCAAAGCAACTTCCAGGAAGAACAGACAATGATGTCAAAAACTACTGGAATACTAAGCTTAGAAAGAAACTTACCAAAATGGGAATTGATCCTGTAACCCATAAACCCTTCTCACAAATTTTATCTGATTATGGTAAAATTAGTGGAATTTCATCGAACACTACAGGAAACCAAGTTGGTTCTTTCAGTAATAATAATGCCTTGAACAACAGTTCTAATGATGTGATTCTGATTTCTAAACCAGAACCTTCTTCTTCTTCTTCTTCTGTCTTAACTACTACTGGATACTCATCAAGCTCTAACCTAATGAAAAATGATGGACTTCGAGACAGTTTTATTATGCAACCTCATTTTTACAATGAAGTAACCTCTTCTCGTTCATCATCTTCTTCTTCATATCGTCAACTTGCAGTAGTAACTCCTTCTCCATGTTTATGGAGCGAGTTTCTGCTAAGCGATCCAGTAATATCTGCAGAATTTCAGCAGCAAGAGCAGGATATGTGTAATGGTAGTGGAAATAATGATGATGATCAGTTTTTTAATGGAAATGGGTATGGAGTAATTAATGGTAATAATTATCAAGGAAATAATTGTGGTGATGCTGCTTCTTCATCTTCTGCTGCAACTTCATTTGTGGATGGTATCTTGGATAAGGATAGAGAATTGGGTTCACGATTTCCTCAGCTTTCAGATTCTTCTTTTGATTATTAAAATTTTTTTAACAAAGTAAGAGAAGAAGATATTTTTATAAAGTAGTAATTTAGAAGACTTTCGAGAGATTAATTCTTAATAATTTGCAGACTTTATATGAATTTGTATTGATTTTAATATTAATCTATATATTTATGTTTATTCTTAATATCATTGATTCGTATATTAGGTAACAAAAATTCTATTTTGTCCAATATTTTTACATAATTAACTATTTTGTTTCTGTATTTTAAAAATTACGTACACTATTTTATTTCTCTAATTTGGATCCATTAACGATCTAAATCAATATTAAATAATGGATGGAATGATAATTTCGCTTAATGGAGACAAGCTATAAAGATAAAATAGTGTAACCTTTAATATATATAAAAAAAGTAGCTAATCATTTTTTTTCCTTTTGTATATTCAGTGAAAAGAGAAATGAAAAAGATACGAGAAAAGGTAAACCCCTTGTTTGGATGAGAGGAAAATAAGGAAGGAAAGGAGCAAAAATATTGAAGAGATATAGGAAAGAATTTTAACTCCCTTATTTGGAAAGAAGAAAAAAAATAAAACCATTATTTTTCTTCAAAAATTTTTTGTTCAGATCGATGAAAAATAGAAAAAATTGTAACAATGTTCCATTGGATGGTGATAAATTTTATTTTCCCAATGTACCAAGCACAAGTAAAGAACACAAATTTAAAAAAAAAAAAAATTCTTTGCTCTCTATTTTCTTTCCTTCTTCCTTTTATTCCTGCAATAAAGTGATACCACAAACAAATAGATGGTCAATGTCCTAAAAAATAGCTCTAAGACCAGGGGAAAAAAAAGAGAAATTATGAAATTTACAGTGAAATCAACTAATTAATAGAGCTTTTTAATACCTAAATATAGTACTATGAACGTTAAGGATCTGTTCGGCAAAATTAGTTGTTTTATTAATTATTAATTATTTTAATAATTTTTAGCTGTTATCTGTTTAATTAGTTTTTCATGAAACGCTAAAAGCTAAACATTATATGAATTAGCTTTTCACAAAATGTTATTCAACCTCTAAAAGTAAATGCAACATCTATATTACCGAATAATTTTTTAAATAACCTTCAATGTTTTAACCGATCAAAACTCTGAAAGTTACTCAAAAAGTTGTCGACAAACACAGTCTAAAATTATGATCATGTGCTAAACAAACATTATCCGCCCATTAATTTGTTAATTATCTGCTAATCCACTGGCCAGAGTCTTGGAACTTTTCTAGTTATATACAAAACTTCTAAGCCTTTCACTTTTGTGGGTTTTTTTTTTTTAATGAAGGACTAATAATGTGGTTGAGAATTATCCGTTTTCTCTCTCTTTCTTCTAAACTATATAAACTAATTTTGACTCCCAAACAAAAAACTGTTATGTTAGTTAAAAGAAAGGGGAAAAAAGGATAAGCAAATAAAGTAGAGAACAACCCAACAAAGGAAAACGATATGAGCAGCATTACATTGCAGAGATCATCGGTTTCTTTCCGACGGCAGGGCTCCTCCGGACGCGTCTGGGACAACCTTCAAATTGATCGGAAAACCAGTGGGCCGCTGTCTGGATATTTAGGCACATCGCCAGGTCCAAGCCAAGATTTACTCTTGAAAGAGGAAGCATGTCATGAAAGAAGCATTAGGGAGATTAGCAGTTCCAGTTCTTCATCTTCAGCCTCTGCCTTGGCTCGGATTGCGCCTTCTAAACATGAAAATAAGGATCAAAGGTGCAACGTCTTAGGAATTTTTAGGCGCTGTGTGGGGTCTTCTGCAACCTAGTTTTTTCTTTTTCTTTTTCTTTTTTTTTCTTTTCCCCATTCATTTTTGCCGCCATAAATTTTGTAATTCTTTAGCAGCATGCGTTTTTTTGGATATTTTCATTTGCCTCTTGAGTTCAGTCGTCTCTTTACGGGGACTTCTTATTTTTTGGCATTGATCCATGAAATTATATTCTTGGTGATTCATTTACCATTCTGCACCATTTTTTAAGGACATTCTTAGCAAAACTATTCAATTTTTCCTACTGTTCTGTTTTTCCAACCGCGACCCATATAAAACATAATGGATTGAGTCGGACAGATTGTCTTTGTGATTCATGGTTAAGTTAGTTACGGATTTACTATGTAAACCCCCAATTTTGATTTGTGCATTTATAAATTATTTGAGTTAATCTAATTTAGTTCTGTAATTTTGAATATAAGTAATAAGAATTATAAGTTGCACTGTTTATCCATCTTATAATTCTTGTATGCTTTCTTCTTTCTTTTTTTCAGAGATTTCAAGTAGCACTATTGAATTCTTCTTACCAGCAATTGTACTTACATTGTTATTGCTTTTTGCTTTCGTAGAAATTTTTTTCTGGAAGGTAACATAAAGCTCACATCCGTCTGAAAGAACATGTTGCAAAAAGCAGATATCCTTAAAACAAACAACTAAACCTTAGTCCCAAACTGGAGCCAGCTATGTCCGTAAAACCATCGAAAATTATTGGAACATAATAGTTTGAGAAATAACAAATAAAGCAATTATTATTTGATCATAAAATAACACAAGTCTGAATTTTCGACGCACAATAGTAAATATTTCCTGTCTTTCATTTCCATTACTCTTGGACGCAACTATACACTCAAGTTAGTATCTATACAAACAAATATTGAAGGCACTCAAATCAAAATTAGAGGCCCCAAGATATTACTTTCAACTGGCAAATGCACCAGGAGTAGGTTATGAAATATGGGAAGATGAAAGAATTTGGGTCTCAAATAGGTTTTTGTTGATCAAGAAACCTTTCGGTATAAAAGCCCTTGCTAGATTATAAAAGGGCTTTTCAGCACCCCAATTGCTGGTACTTACTGTGGTCAATTTCTTGCAGACGCACGCAACATAACAAATGCTCCGGCAAGTCCTCAGCTTTGTATCCCTGTTTAAAAATTATAAGGCATGCATAAAATTGAATTTCAAACAACTAAATATATTACTTGGCCTTGCTTGCAATCTTTTAATAAAAATATGTACCTGAATTGTCAGGCCAAAATCCAAGATGCAAAGCTTCAATCTGTCAAGGAATGCTTCGAAACCTTTTCTAGAAATGTAGCTAAATCTATGCATATCCAAATCAATCTCGAAGTAGTTTTCTCCCTGCAAGAATATTAAAAATAAAACACAGGTAAGAATTATTTTACATTCTTATATTACTTTACCCTCTTAAAAGAAGTTGCATGGACTTCAATGCCATGAAATTAACATAAAACCTGTACTTTGTCTTGTAATTCAAGTCATGCAGGACTTCAATGACAAAAAAATTTGTTACAGTTCTGCCAATAGTCAACTATACAATTAAGCCAGACAGAAAGAGCAGTTTCCTCAGTGAACAATAATGATATTATTTTTTCAAGCTTTCTTCCAGCATCGATGTGATAAATTTTGCTGCAGTTACATTTATAGGTTACATTAGTATGATTGGTTAATAAGCAAAATTTTTGGTTATTAAGCATTCCTAGGTTTCTTCATATGAAGGGGACCCCCTTGAGATCAGGGTAGAAATATTATGCTCAATTCAGTGCTTAATTTAATCAAATTTTGAATCTGCTCCAAGTCTCATAATTCATAAACAAGGAAAGAATAAAGAAATAGAATATGCTTGAGAAATACTAAAATCCATATGATCATTTAATTTTTACTAGTTTGGAAATAATGCACTACATCAGGCCAGGAAGCTTGGCACATAAACACTCTAGGTATGTGCTGCATCTGTCCAGCCCAGCATATACATTGAACATAAGAATGAGATACATTCTCACTGGATCCTATCCAAATAAAACACATGGTTCTAACTTTTCGTTGTTCATAAAAGTATATATATATAGTTCTTTTTTTTCCTATAAGTTAAGGTAGCTGAAAAGGCATGCATCATGCTGTTCAAGAAGATTGTAAACCACTGAATAATTCCTACTGGTCCCACATATTCTTTTAGCCAAGGCTAATTTGCCAAATTAGTACAACAAAACATCAGAAATAATTCTGAAGATATTGGAAATTTACCAAATAAAATTCATGTTGAGGACGTGACAGAACAGGTTTTTCATTGTAAGCATTTATAAGCTTCTTTTCAGCAGCACTTAATTGAAGATCCTCTGCATTTGCCAATCGACCCAAAATTTTTAATCTTTCCCTAAATGGTGCAATTGTATCAACTGGGAAACCTCTAACCCTCTCCACTTCATCATTAATTAACCTCTGCAAAGGAAAGAAACACAGGACAAAAGCCCCTTAATAAACTTCTAATAATAATGGACAACAAGCATGAAGAAAAGTGGAGACACAATTCTTACACTGATATTCTCTCGGAAATGAGAGGGAAGCTCTTTTGAGTAACTTTCAGAAACCTTAAAATACATAACCAAGTTCATTCCATCTCCATCATTTTCACTTTGAAAAATTGCGGCCGGATACAAAGGCACCTGTGGGGAAAATAATTCATGTCATATTGAAAATGCTTTAAAATACTTGACAGAGAAAAATTGCTTGGCATTCCTAATGGGCAAAGGACATTTCAGGTTTAGTGCTTATTTACAGTGTCTCTGCATTAGCAATGGGTACAAATGTAATGCACTATATCAGGAGAGTGCATTTCTCTTTCTCTTTTTTTTTTCTTCGGTTATCAAATACTGATGGGATGTAGAGGTAGTAAACTCACACAAAAAATGACTTTCAAAATTACCTGAACATTTACAACAAGGATAGAAGGGACTTCCTCAGATGCACTCATAACAGGAAGCTCCACAAATCGAGCAACATGGTGAATTTTCCTTGGGGAAAGGAAAACATCAGCTCCAAATGGATAAAATGCAGCACTGTTTGGAGCATGAACTTTCTTCTTATCCCTATCAAACAATTAGAAGGAAAACAATATTAAATTTTCAGCTCCAAAAAAATAAGATAGTGAAAGTTAAAAACTAAAATAATTGTGGATAACATCTACATGATCTTATGCTATCATTTAGGCAACATTGGCCTTATACTTCACATATTGGTAGGCATTTTTTTACTCTGTGGTTCTTTTAAGTCACGTCCAAATTTCATGTTAAAAATGACAATGCAATATAAATGTGTTTCCGAGAAAGATTTTTATAGGAGATTAAGAGCAAGACTACTAATATTATCCAATTGCGAAATTGAATATTAATTAAGGTGCTGTCAATAAATAAATGTTATGGACAAAGTTGAGAATGGTTCCAAATTAAGATAAGAAGAAGGGATTTATGACAAATAGAAGCAAAGTAGAAAGGAGACGACAATGCAAGTAGTCAGCTTCATATTATGGTATAGATATAGGATTCTAAATACCTTAAATAATAAGTGCTCTCACCTGAAATAGTTATGTCCTCGTACTTTGAAAGTACTTGGCTCAATAGGTGACCAACAATTAGGCATCTTCTTATCTATAGGGCAGTATGGAAGTGAAGAACCAGCAATTGGTTTTTGTCGAAGTGCCTTGGGTGAAACTGAAACAGAAAGAGGACAGTCCATGAGATGTCATTTAAATTATCACATAACAATCAATAAAGATTTTTAAGAGCAAATACCCTGAAGCACACAGCATGCATCAGAGTGTTGAAAAATAAATATAAAACGTAAAAGTTACAGTATTTTGCTATTATCTCAATTACATTCTTATTTTTGGTCACATTAATCCTCTGGTAACAGAGAGAGGCTCAATGACGCTCAAATATAAGACCAAAATTACTTTACAAGTTTCCACTGACTACATTGTTTTTTTCTCAACATACCCTAGGCACAAACCTGCTTGAACACTGTAAAGCTAAACCTTCTCCACTTTTAACACAAATGTGCAATCAGTAAAAATATTGTTAAAAGGAGGATGTCATATTATATGCACAATTTTAGAGTACTTAAAAATTCAAATCAATATAAAAGTATGAACTTAGAAAGAGATATCAAGAAACTCACTTAACGTCGGAGTAGCAAGTCCTTGTCCTTCTCTCCATTTAAAGGAAAGTTTAAGAGAAGGTTTTCTTCTAGATATGGGTGTGCCTCCAGGACTCAGTGATCTTTTCTTGTCAAGGGAAGCTGAAGAGGGTACAGTTGAAGCAAGGCAAGGCAAGCAAGTATTTTGAAGTATCCCGCAATGATTACCCTCCTCCATTACATCCCCTCCAACCCCACCATTACTAACTGTACCCTTCACCTCTTCCGCGTCCTTAGATTGAGAATTTCCCTCATTAGCAACCTCAAAATGGTCTTTGTGATTAAAATCTCTTGGAGATGAAATGCTCAATACACTTTCACTCCCAATTACTGAAAACCCATCTGAAATTTAGCCCATTAAAACATAAAATTTTATCTTAATCAATTTAAAAACAATAAATTTTTGCAGCAATTTTCTGCAGTAAAATCACAAACCTTCATGAACACTGTAAAACTCGTCTTCCTTTTCAGATCCAACAACGGAAACAGCATCAGACCAAGCAGCATCAATGCTTCCTGTTCAATAAAACCACCAAATCAGAACCCATAACTGGATTTCAAATTAAAAAAAAAAACGAAAAAACAAAACAAAACAAAAATGTACCCTGAATAACAAGATTGGTGTGAAATCGATCTGATAGGTTAACAAAATCAGCCTTAACAATTTTACGAGAAGAGACCCGCCTTTTAACTATTCTTCTCCTTCTTCTAGTATTCTCATTCTTCGTATTCTTCTTTGATGGTAAACAAACACATCCCTTCTTACCCTTCGGTCTCGAAACACAAGCTCCCATTTTCCCTGGCTAGAAAAAATATCAGAGCTTCTTCAATAATCAAATAGAAAAAATACCCTACGATGTGAAAGTGAAACTAAAAAATGAAGAAAATTGTAATTCTCTTGCTTTACTCGTCTACTTGGACGCGGGGCCGTGTCCTTTCTTTGAAGCTTTGAATAGTCAATCCAGCAATTATTAATGATTGTGAGCGAGGATATCCTTAGCTATTTTTTTTATTAGGAATTAAAAAAATAGTATTATGATATAATAAATTAATAGAATAATGTTCCAATTTAACTACATTAAAAAATTAAATTTGTAGATCAATATTAATGAAAATTTTCTATCAAAAATATTAATTGGAATTTTTTATTTAAACATTATAAGAACACCAAGTGAAAATGATTAATGCTTGTAAATATTTTATTATTGTCTCTCGTGAGTATTAATTGGCTAAAAAATAAGTTAAATAAATTTTCTAACTAAAAATTCTTGACAAATTGAAATTTATTAGCAAATTAATTAATCTAAACGTATTTTGTTAAAATGATGACGTGCTTAATCGACATTGCGTATTTGCATTGTGGAATATAAATATAAATAATAAAAAAATAAAATAAGACTTCAGAAGTCAGAACAGTTCCGTAGGGTACAAAATCATTAAAAGTAGCTCCAGATTAGTGCCACGCGCTTCTATTCAGAGATTTAATCTCACGATTCGTTTTTTTGTTAGTATATGAATAATGCGCCTCGAATGTACCGTTGGATTAAGAGTTAAAGCGCGTGACAAAAGGTCGTTGGTGCCACGACAGACTATCATGGTATTGGGTTGGACTATTGGGGTCCCACTTGGGTACCTTTAAGTACCTGTGCATTGCCCCAGTATTCGATGATTACGTGTTCATCTTCTACTGATTTGTTACCTATAATTTACTACAAACCAATGTTCGTACCTGTACCAACGTGTAACGTCGGATGAGCTTTTATTTGTTTCGTATGGGATTTTGATGTTTGCGTCTGTTGTGCGTGTGTCCGTATCCAGTATACGTGTCCGATATTTTCCTGTTTCTATTTGAAAGCCCGTGTAATTTTTATGGACACCACCTTCTTAAGGTTTTCTCCTTTCTCTGTTCTGAAACTGCGCTCCAACTTTACATTTATCCTCTGTTTGGAAGAGTGGATTTTAAGGGAGGAAATTTGGATAGAGAAAATAGGACTGTTTGGGAACACGGTGAAAAATAAAGAAAGAATAAGTTTAACGCCATATTTGGAAAAAAGGAGGAAGTAAAATATGGATGAAATGAAAATAACATTATTCAATTAGACTAGATGGGTGTAAAATAAATTTCTTTCTAATATTTTCACTGAAACCAAATAAGAGATTTTTTTGAAATATCTCAATTTTAATTATTTTTTATCACAATTACACCTTAAATTTAAATTTTGATAAATATATTACAATGATTGCATGAACCTTAAATTTAAATTAGGAGTCATATTCCAAATTACAGTTTCACCTTAAATTCAAATTTTATCTTATTTTAATAAAAAAACTCTAAATTACTAGAGAAATGTCGCAATGGTTTCATAGAAGAGGTTCATGAAATACACCATTTTGCTTAACGAACCCTTTGGATTAATAAACTTAACGTGCAAATGTCGCAATTTCTATTCTTTTATTCAATAAATTTTTCATAATTTGCATTTGGATGTTTGGAGTTTTAATATTTATTTTTATATTTTCTCGAGTAATCTAGAGTTTGTACATTAAAACGAAATAAAATTTTGAATTTAAAGTTTAATTATGATAGTATATTTGTATAATACTTCATGCGAACTCATCTCTCCGTGGTTACTTATTTTCTAGTGATCTAAGGTTTATTTTATTAAAATAAAATAAAATTTGAATTTATGGTACAATTCAAATTAAAAAAATTGACTGAAATTATAAAAATATCCTAAATTTATGCTCTTTTTTATTGTCCATTAGCCTTTTATAATTTTATTTATTGTTTTACTATTTTCCTAGTTACTAATTTTTTTTTATAAAATATGAAAATATAAACCAAATCACACTTGACTGACTATATAGTTATTAATTGTTATGAACTTCATTTATTTATTTGATATAAATAGGTATATGTGGGATGATAGATGTCATATTAACATAAAAAATATTTTTTATTTTTAAAATTAAGATATTTTCAAAAATCATTTCCATTAGGAATCACGTCTAAAAATTAAAATCAAATATATCAACACAGTGGGTAACGATAATATGGCCAAATGAGTACAGGTCCGTGACACCTTCCCCAACTATCTAATATTTTAGATAACAAGTCGGACTCTCTGCACAAATTCGACTGTTACATTATAATTGTCTCAGCTTTCATCTGCGTGTAATTTCTATTCTCACGTGAGTTTTCACCAATTTCATCTTTTTTAAGACCTTTGGGCCTTGACACAGTACATATGTAGTCGTCTGCTTAGATGAAAGCTCGCACCAATTCTTAATTTTATCAAATGACATCCAGTAACTATTATTTTTATTTTTTAATTTTGAAACTTTTTGGTTTAGATCATTCGTGATAGAATCTTTTTAAGCATTTTCACTGTCTCTATCGGGAAATGAAGCAGAGCAAGTATCCTCAAACTTTTATCCCTATTCTCTGTTAAGTTGAATAAACAAACATGCAAAATTTGGAATCTACTCTCCATCAAAGTTGAAAAGTTTCTCTGACACATGATAGTCTTAAAATGGATCGAACCTCTGGGTCCAATAATCATAGATGAATAGAGTTATTGTTGCATGCTAGAGCACCGGCATAGGTAGTCCAAACTCCAAAATGGTGTATCATTAGAGCTTAACCAACCACATAGTTTCATCAATTTTTTTTTCCAACGCATGGAATTTCAATTAAGAAGTTATAAATTTTTATTTTATAAAAATTCAATTATCTAAATAGTATATTGCTTAATTTATTTTAGGAAAAGTATTATTTTGTCACTTTAATTTTGTCAAATTCACTATTTTATCCCCTGTTTCAAATGACCAATTAAAGGGTTTCTACATTTTGATTCCGTCCAACCTAAAACTCCTTTCGTCCAAAAAAAGTTTTTTCCATGAGTTTCCTGAAAAAAGTTGATTCAAAAAAGACAGAAAAATAATTTTCAAAATATCATAATCGCCTAACTCTCTTCCTCATCCCTCCACCATTACCGCTGGCCAGACCACTATCATTACCATGGAAGCTCTTCGATCCCCATGTATACAAGCATTCCCTCTAAAGCTTTTGCGATAAGTTGCTCGCGGGATCAGACTTCTCTTACTTAGAAAAAATCACCTTTCTTCACTAACTTATATGTTTTGAAGAAATAGGGCTAAGTGAATCTCGAATAGATTACCAAAAAGCCATTCTCTTTTCTCATATTTAACATTTGGGCAAAGATGGATTAAAACAATGTTACTGGGCTAGGGGAAGATTTTTTTCATCTGTTAACATATAGTGGACGAGCAAAACGACTCGTTTTAGACAAAGATACTCCCTCTGATCTCTTGCCATCCAGAAAATTTCATTTTGGGTGTTTATTTTATATAGAGAATTTTATTCTAGATAAAAATTTTTAGAAAGAATGTCAAGAGAAAAAGTTTAAAATGTCCTTTAATATTCTATCTTACTGCTTTTATTTCGATTTAATTAACAAGAATAGTAGAAAATAAAATATGGGTTAGACATTTAATGAGCTTATGATTCTAAAACATGAGTAATCGTCACGTTTATGAGCAGTCAGTTCGATAGAGATGTGCTCAATTTTTGAAAAATTTTCGTGATTTAGGAACAAATTTATATTGTTATATCCTACTTTTAAAAATTGCCTTTAAATTGACACTATACGTTATTAATACGGGCACAAATTTTTCATCGTAAGGAACAAATCCGAGACCATTCTTTTTCAAACTTAATATATGAAGAAGAGGAATTCATCGTGTATGAGTATGATTTTCTACTTCCTAGTGTCTCATTTTTAAAAATGATGTATATATATAGAATTTGAATTTGAGGATACTCTTGCACTCCTTAAAGAATTTGATTAATAAATGAACTCTTGAAATACTAAAGCAATGAATTGGCTTCCTCGTTATTAATAGTGCGTTTAAAGTCAATTAGGGATATTATAGGCAAAAAATGGGTAAAATTCTCAGTTTAACTAATTTGTTAATTTTAGAATTTTTTCTGTTTTTTCTAAAATAAGAGAACGGAAGAAGTATATTACTAGGAGGTGGAGCTGTCATCGTATCGTTGATAAAATTAATTCATAATATTAATTAATAAAATTTAGGAGCTTCTGAGCCATTAATCATTTTTCTGAAATTTTTTCATCTAGCTTAATCAAGCATTGAAGGGAGAGAAAATCGTGTTCCTTTGACTACTATTCTCTTCAACACGACATGTCTAAACATGGAATTTGCACACTTAGCATAAGAGTTACACCATTTCCAATTGAAGGGTAAACTGATAAAAGTTATAATTATTAAAAAAATTAAGGGGTTAATTTATAAAATAAAAAAAGTTGATTATAATGTAAAATATCAAGGTTCAGAATTTTGTTGAACGTTGAAGTTCTATACAGTGAAAAATCCACTAAACGGATGACTATTAAAAAAAAAAAAAAGAAAATTAGCGGGAAGCCATTCAACAGTCTCGTAAGCAAATTCTGAACATTAGACGTATAAGGCTATAATTGTTAAAACAAATTAAATTGGTGCATTGACTGAAGCAATTAAAAAAGGTGGGTTAAAATTGTAAAAACGGTATTTTTTTTTTATTTGGCATTAAAAAAATATCCTCACTAACTCGTTAACTGAATTATGCACGCTGCTAACTTTAATTATCCCAAAGTCCTTTCAGGCTTTCACTGAACAGCGTAGTGTAGACCACTGAAGAACTGAACTAAGAACTCAAGCTCTAACAATGGCAATTTCAGCGTCTCCAATTTCCTCTTCACTCCGAATCAACGTCAACTCTCGCATTTCTTCTTTGTCTCCTGTTCTTCCTCTCTTCAACGTCTCCTCCAAGTCCATCATTCGTCAATCAAACATTATCATCTGCTCCCAGAGTCAGCTCTCAATTCTTCACTGTCACCAAAATTTCAATTTTCATTATTAAAATGTGCATATTTTAGCTAAAGCGTTAATTTTCATGGTATCAACAGGATCAGGAGGCGGATTGACAAGTGAAGATAAGCAAGCGTTATTTGAAAGATACGGTCTCGATCCTAAACAGGTCTTATCAGAAACCTCTCCTAAGGTTTTTTCTTCTTTCTCTCTCTTTTCTGTTTTTCTCCAATTTTGTATTTGTTTTATCAGAAAATTGAGGAAAGGAAGGAATTTTTTTTTTAATTTCTTAATGTTGCTTTTGATGCTTGAGAAATGAGAAATTCATTTAGGAACTGAGAATTATGAAACAAAGGATTGATATGTTTTAATTTGATTTTTGCTGCATCTTTAATTGAAAGTTTTAATTTGAGATTAGTTTTGAATTTGTTTGTTATAAAATGGTCTTCTTATAGTCAAGGAGGAAAAAGGAACTTAAACAGACTGGAAGAGAGAAACAAGTCCCTGAAGAGGAGGCTACGCCACCTAGGATGACACATAGGTTGCTACAGGTATGCATTTCGCTTGAGGTCTGTTTGGCTTTATCATTTTGGCCTTGATTTGGACTGGGAACCCAATTACTCTTTTTAGGGAAAGGAAATTTAAAATTGTTGGGCACTTGTTTTTGTCTCCAATGACAATTTAAACAAAATGTTAGGTGACTTTCGCAGGATTCCTTAAGTTTGTGCATATCTCAGGAGAATAATTGAAGATAAATTTTATAAAGTAGAACAGGAAATCTGTTTTTTATTATGTAGAAAAGCTTTTGAATCTGATTGAAGCATACACAACTAATTACTGGTTGTTTGAAGCATGTTTGGAAGCCTGTTGAAACTGAATTCTTTGCACCTTAAGTAGCATTTGTAATTACGATTTTCTTCATTGTTAATTATCAAATTTATATTTTATATGGTATTTGATGAAACCAAAAAAGTCTTAGTTTTTCATTTTCTTCTATAACAATTGCTGTACATAGTGATGGACTTATTGAGGATGTTATCACATCTTAAAACCATGATGGGGTGATCACTTTCCTGTGCAATATGCGTTATCGCTTTTCTGCAATTAAATAATGTGGTTCTTCTTTGTATCAAAAATTAAATCCATAATTAACACGGACCACAAATGCTTGGAATTGTAGGTGCTTGGAGGAAAGGCTAAAAGAAAAAAGTTGCTGTCACCAAAGGGCATGGATGTGCGACCAATGATGGAAATCGTAAAAGGATCTGCCTTTGATATCTTGCAGGTGGTAGTTCTGCCTAATTGTTGCTTTTCTGTATTGGGCGGTTCAATGCGTATTTATGTGTAATATTGTTTGTCAACCAGCCGTGGAAGTTTTACTCTCTCAGAATCCTCTCTTTCTTTTATATTAACTAGTTTATCCTGAACAGTAATTTACTTGGCTTTCCATAGGCGGCTGGTGGCTGTCCTGCATCTTTAAGGCCAGGTTGCTGGTTGGACTTGTACAGCGGCACAGGATCTGTTGGCATTGAAGCTATCAGTCGGGGTTGTTCTGAGGTATCATACTAACTTTTCATATCTCTCTTGATATGATGTGAACTAGATATAATTGCTTAGGGTTCAGATTTACTTTCTGATAAGATTTTCAATTGTTACTGTTGATATCCTTGCATTTTGTTCTATATAGTTCATTATATTACTAGTTTATGTATGTTCAATTCCCAGGTTCATTTTGTTGAGATGGATCCCTGGGTTGTTTCAAATGTTTTACAACCAAATTTGGAGTCAACTGGGTTTCTTGATGTTTCGGTGATTCATACAGTTAGCGTGGAAAACTTTCTAGAACGAGCAGAGCAATTTGTAGGTGCGTGCCATCTCTCTCTCAAACACTACACATACACAGTTGCACACACTTAGTTACATTTGATTATCATGAAAGATTATAAAGCCTCCTCAGGAGGTATCTAGGTTATTTACTTTCATTTTTAAGTTTGCTACAAAATTCAACAGGCCGTGTCAATTTGAATAATGACTTCTGATGATGCATGGACTTCATGCGAGCAGTGATTTTACTATAGATTTATTGTTTTATTGAAGCTCACTTCTTAAACTTTTAATCAATTTTAAAAAGAACAAAATTGAAGGAGTGGTATTTTCTTAATAAAACAGGAAATGGCTTACCCTTCAAATTCAGTATGAGAAGCACATCACATCCATATGTAGATTTAGTTCAAGTGGGACAATTCATTCAGAAAAGGAGAATGTTTTGGTTTTTGGCCTATTATAGGGTATTCGTGGTATATAGTACTTTCTTTGGAGTACAACAACAACAATAATTAAGGCTTAGTACCAAACTAGTTGGGGTTGGCTATATGAATCATTTGTTACCATTTCCCTCTGCTCAATAATGGAAAGAAATAAGCAAACCATAAACTAGGAAACCAAGGATTTTGAAAAGAAAATAATTTTGGTAAAAATTTTGAAAATTGTTGAAATCGTTTACTTTATTAAGCAATAAGCAAGCATAAAACTAACAAAAAAACTCTTACGCCTAGACTAGTTGGAGTTGGATATATGAATTTTATGTCTCCATTCTATTCTATTCATAACATGGCAAACAAGGTTATACTTTGACATATGTATTGATTGCATGTTTTGCAATTGCTGCTAATCCAGATACTCATGTAGATCACATGCATATTTACGTGAACTGTGCTCCTACTTGTGCATTCTTATAGTGAGCTAAACTGGAATGATTGATACTTTTAGGGATTCTAGTTAAGATAGAATGTATAATTAGGATTTAGAATCTCATCAGGGTTTAGAAGAGAAGATATTTGTATTCAGTGCACCTGGTGAACTAAAATATATTGCATTTTTCTTTCATAAGAATGTTTTGGAGAGCATAAATCATACACTAGGCGCGTGCGCCTAAAACAACATTCATATTTCATTAGTCATTGGTCTTCAGAAGTGAAATACTCATAATTAACAGATATTTCACTCATCAAAAATCCTGAGAAATAAACCAGGTTACGTAAATAAAGAAGATCCAATGACGATACGTTATACTATTTGGATTTCTATTTAGTTGCCTTAAATTGGCAACTTGGTAATCAAATAATAAGTAGGAAGAACTGATAGATAAACCCCAAGTAAGAAAATTCTCTAATTCATAATATTTGCTTTTAATAAAAATGCCTTTAATTTTGGCATAGGGTTTATGATGTGAACCTTGGAAGAACCACTTATTAGGTTGGAGAAGTTCATATAAACCCCATATTGAACTCTCATACTTTAAATGTGGGATCCTAATTAAGTCATATCATTTCTTGCAACTAGGATCAAGACATCCTACCACAGTTCCACAGTCTCAATGTCCATGAAGGGTTAGCTTTTGTTAAGTTGGTTGTGCGCTAGGTTTTTTTTTCAGTGAATACTGCAATTACCACCCCAAGTGAACAATTCAATGCACATCAACACCCTTGCCACTTGATTGCAATTGGGAGAAACCATGGTTGGCTCTAATATTGAATTATATGAATCTTGGAGAACCACACCTAGAAGCTAGCTCGTGAGGTTGGAGAGCCCAAAGCTTATAGAAACTCTATATTGAAATCCCATACTTCCAATACATGATCCAAATTAAGTTCATATCTTGTCTTGCAACTAGGATAGTAACAGTTTATGGTTTTCAACCACATCTCCCAATTGGATATTCCCTTCTGACCAAGCAAGAGTCACCCGTCATGTTGTCAACAGTATAGCCAAAAAAGTCATTGATCTTACTTCAGTACATCAGTGCTACTGCTAATTGTAGCATGTATAATAAATGTAAATAAATAATAGCTAAGAATTATGAACCTGTTGTTTAAAAGGGACTGCATGCCTCACTTTATGCATGTCTTTCAAGCAAATAAACGGAAGAGTTATGAAAATTGATTGACTTTGACCTGCATGTTCCTCAAAGTTGACAAGTATCTATTAATCTAGACAATAAGCTTTGATGACCTCACTTTTGTAGCATTTATGAATAAAGAATTGCTTTTCGTAGGAAGGCACAGAACATTTGATTTCATTAGTGTCACACCTCCATATATGGAAGTTGACTATGGGATACTTATGGATCAAATTTCAAAATCGGCGTTAGTTGGAGAAAATACATTTATTGTAAGTTGCAACAACATCCTTTCTTGCTTGCTCTTATTACTTGATTAATTTTCAATTTTCTGAAAGTTCATGCCTTAGGTGGTGGAGTATCCTCTGAGAACTAACATGCTGGATTCATGCGGTTGCCTTATAAAGGTATGTGTCACAACTGTACATCTTCATGGAATAAACTTGATAACTAATTTTATATTAAGTGTGAACCCTTCAAATCCTGGCCTCCCGTTAATTATCTTCTTCTTACCAGGCATAATGTCTTGTCCCTTTCAAGTGCTATTAGTCCAAGCTTTATTAAGAATATTACTGTCAAATATTTGGAATGAATTTTAGATCTAAATTCAAGATACTAAGCATCACATTAGACTTATTTAGAGCACCTTTAGGTTTTAATTCCTCAAGTGAGCAAAATTTTCTATTAGTTGTTAATCTGATTAGGACGGAAAGTTTTGATTCTGCATTTATTTGTATGGTCTGATACTAACACTTATTATGGATTTTGCTAACTATGATTATGATGAAAGAGCAGATTGCTGATCGAAGGTTCGGTAGGACTCATTTAGCGATTTATGGACCCAAGTGGGCTCAAAAGAAGAGAGTCAGAAAAGCCACTTTGAACAGCAGCAGAAGTTTGACCAAAAGTCTACAAGCTGAAGGAGAACAGTAGCAGAATCCAAACTCAAAATGGTTTTGCATATTCACCTCTATATGTAGCTATTTTCATCCTTGTTGCTATCAGACCACATGAAACTGGCTGTAGTGGATATTTAGGTAAGTTTCTGTAGTGTGGCATAATTTTGAGTAGTTGAGTAGTTTTATTGCTCCTTTAAAAGTTGTAGTCTGTTCTATTCGACAAGTTTCATGTTTTCTTTTGTTTCTCAATATTTCCTGGGTGCCTAATATTCTTGATAATATTAAGACAAAGCCCCAGTGTATCAGGCTCATTTTTTTATAATTGTAAGGACCAAAACTAATTCTGTATTTACCAGATGGATGTTTACAATTATATTTTATCACTAATTTATTACCATTTTGTCAAATATGAATATTTTTATTCATTCCTTTTTGTTTCTTTTGCTAATTTTTGCTTATAAAAATGCAGCATACCTATTGGTGATTTTTATTTTTAACCTGTTCATGATGTATACCTCAATTTATTCGTGTTTTTCTCTTCAAAGTTGTCTCAGTTAAATTCCAAAATTCTTGTTTATTGTCAAACCAATAGCAGGCTGGTTAAAGAGGATTAATTTGGAATTAGATTACTGGTTTGGGTTTTTACTGAGAACTGGGAATGGGAAAGACGGATTCAAAGTCTGGCTAAGCGAGCAGTTTGATTTGAATTACTAAACCCTGTCAAATATAAGTGCCTAGTTTTGCAAGTAGAAATTGGTTGGCTCTAGAACTGGTATATTCCTTATCAAGTCCTCCAGCCAGCTCTAAAGTTCTTATATTATTAGTCGTACACCTCACTTTTTTTTTTGGTTTTTCGTGTAAAATATTTAACATAATTATTCTGCTCTGTTCAAGTTCGATCTTGGTTGAACCCCTGATTCTTCTCTCCCTTCTCTAGTTAGATGATTTGGTGGTTTTGAAAATATTGCTCCTGCTTAAAAACAATAATATATACCCATTTTGAGTTTATAGGAAAGTATATCGAGAGTTTAGATATTTTGAGAGGAAATTCTTGCTATTTAGATGTTGGCATTGATTGAGGATATTCTCGTAGGAAACCTTGAAAAGAGAGCCAACATTGCAGCTGGATCAGTAGCTTTGCTTTTCAAGCACTTGACATATCTGTCAACCTTCGGAATACTGATTCCTAGTTTCTTTCAGAAAAGATCCTTTACTCATTTTCTCGTAATTGATGGTTGGAGCATGACATGACCACTTTATTTTTCTATGTCAGATGATATTTGATAGTAGAAAGGAGGTCAAAGGATGGTTGTACCACTGATTATAGATAGCCTGCAACTTCTTTCTGTAGCATAAAACAGACCAGTGCCTGGAGAATAATTTATACCTTATCATTTAATTGGAAAGGAACACGTTTAAGTTGTCCAAACTATGAATGCTGTAAAAAAAAAAGAGAGAGAGAGAATCCCTTTTTTTTTCCCAGATAAGAAAGGCGTCTGATACCTTCAGTTTATGATCTGCTGACATGCCTCTGCTAGGGTATGCAGTGTTGGATGCTCATTAGACATGAATTCCTGACACAATAAACTGTGTTCCCAAGCAAAAAATGAAAGGAGAAAGAAAAAAAAAGGGAGGAACATGTGTTCCCAACATACCTTCTATACATATTGAACATTCATTGGAAAGTTCATGAGTTTGTCTTCTAAAATAATTTCTTTTTCATGCATATAGTAAAATAAAGAAAATGCTCCATCAAGTTTGTTTTTAAAGTTCAATTCAATCACAGAAGCAGAGTAACAAATGCAAAGAGAAGAAGGGAAAGAGTTAACTCTACCAAAAAAAAGAATACCAGTCTCATGTCGTGTTATCTTTTGTCTTGTATCCATCTCCATGAACCATATCAAGTTTACAGGAGAAGCCTTCTATTTTCATTTTCTTGTAGAAGACAAAAAGTACTGCTGATTAACAGGAAGATCAAGAAGGATTCAGCCATACAACTGGCATCAAGACATGTATTACAGCTCGGAATGCTTATTTGGATGGTAAAGTGCATTTATACTAGGTTCAATTTAGATTAATTATGATAGTTTATGTGTGATATATATGTTAGCTATACTATATCTTTTCAGTTAGATAAGGTGGAGCATGCTCCCTCCTTGTGTAATGTGTAGTTCATAGGAGAGAAATAGTTTATCATTTTCCAGCGTAGAGCACTCAATCTGGAGATTAAACTGGCAATTTGAGTAGTTTTCTGGTTCTTTCTCTTTCTTCAGGCACTTTTGAAATTTGTTCTGCAGTAGATTTTTGGCTTTAGTTATCTTTTTCCCTGATCTTGTTTTAGCATTCTTCTTAACAGTCTCCTCTTATGTACTGCATCCATAATTGCATGCTAAAGATTCTACTCCTTTTTTAGGTTTCATTACGTATCAAAGAAGGAAAACTAATGAAATTGTGTTTGTATATCATTGAGCAAATACAGTTATGATTACTGATGACCTACTCACTGTCTCAAATTTAAGATAGTCTGTGTTGTGGCAGTGTTGGAACTTATTATTTGAGGTTAGGTTTATGGTTATGTTTCCAAAATATTTTGGTATTATTGTTGCATTGATTTCTTTGAACTTTGTTTTGGACAGGGATGTGTTATTAAGCATCCTAATCCAAAACTTTTTTTTAAATGCTGTTGACTCGTATTTTGTTGCTGTTGTTTTGCCTCACTATTATTAGACATGCTTTGAAGCCTCTTTGTCATTAACCTTTCTTGTTAAGATTTTGCTACCTTTATCTTTCTCTCTCCATATCGTCCTTGGCAACCTTTCTAACTTTAAATCACTGTGTATTTGTTCAAGTTGGAGCTCTATATACCAATTTATTGAAGGAATAGAGAAATAAATTCGTTTTTGGGATATATATATAAGAACTCAAGAAGCCAGTTTGTGAAGAATGAGTTGCAACCTTTAGTGGACCTTACATTCTGCTCATGATTGAAGGAGTTGCCCCACTAGAATTATTGAACCAAAATCCTTTAAATTGGAATCCCAATCAAAGATCATCTTTTGAACATCAGAAAAAAAAAACATCTGTACTTTGAGAATGATAATGTTTGATGCTGTCCCTTTGGATACTGTGACAATGAGACATTTTGGAAATCAGGTTCTGAAAGTTGACAAGACATTCCTGAGGAAACAAAAAATAAATTGACGATGGCATTGCTATGGATTTATTCATCAATTATAAATTCAAGGAAATTTTCATTAATGACCATCTATGTGTATATGATTTTAAATTTTTTATATGGCAGGTAGATTTTTGAGTAGACGCCAAAACATTACTATTTATATTTCATTAACCTTGGTGAATAGATATTCTTACTGCGTCAAGTTTTTTTTTTTTATTAAAATTTATCCAGATAATTTTTGCATGTGCATTATTTTTTTTTTTTTGCATCTAATGGTGCATGCACATTATTCTTTTGCGTCTAATGGCTTTGGTCCACCACTAGGAACTTGCAGGAGTTGTTTCATTTCCTTCTTATTTTGTTCCCTCGCAAGAATTAAGGTTCTATTACCAATTATGGAATGGGTAATAGTCGGATTTTTTCTTTTGTTCTTAATTAGAAATGCTATATACTTCCTCTCCATTATGTTATATGCTGTACTGAAGGATGAGAGACTCGTCAACCATCATGTTATTAATCAGCTCGTTCGTTTTCTTGTGACATTCATGCTCTCCTTTTTATTCTACTGCAAATCATAAGATTGATTTGATACAATCCAGTTACAATATGAATCTTTGTACTCTACAAAAAGCTTTCTAAGTTTCTCTAGATTAATTGTGTAAGATTGAAACTTCTTCTGGATAAGGTTGTCTTTTTCTAAAGAATATACATAGCATGTGCTTTTTTTGATGTGCAGTCTGTTGTTCATGAGGTTGGTGGGTTACTAGATGACACAAAACTTTAAAATTCAGAGAATTGTATTAGCAAAGGTGAATTTCTTAGAGTTTCAATTGCTGTTACTGTTGAATCATTCTATTTCTGTTTCTTTTCTCCTTGGTAAATGCATTATAGATTGATCAGAAATTGAGAACTAAGTGCCACATTAGTGCTTTATGCATAGTTCAAATGAGCGACTGGATTGAGATTCTTCTTTAGTAAGAAAATCAAGGCTCTGAAAAAAGCAATATTTAAAGGCTTTTCTTTTGAGTCTATTGATTTTTGCAGGGGAGGTGAGAGAGAGGAATTCACTTACGGTCTCTTCTATATCACTTTCTCGACAACATGTCTCTCACTCACTCACATACATATTATGATATGCATGTGCATTATCTTTTGACAAGATGCTTTTTTTCTGCATCTGGTAATTTATTGGTAAACTTTAGTTGTTGTTATAATATGTCATCTTGAGAGAAAAAGAGGCACTAGCCATTTGTCAAGTAATTAAGATCTTGCCTTAGAGTGGAACAATTATAGTAGTTGTTCATCCTCATCGATTTGGAGGGGCACAGTCACCTATATCTTTTATGAGCTAAGGAAACCTAAGAGTTAGGAGAGAGTGAGGTCCCATTTGGTCGCTGCATGAAAAAATGCACAAGCCAAATCAAAGAGGGGGAGCTCTCTTGGACCCATTCAAAATAAAGAAAAATTTGTTGATAGTCTATTTTATTGCTCTCTTTCTCTCTCTCGTGCACATACACACTTGCACAGTCTTGCTTTAGTCTTCTTCTTTAAATAGAATTGCTTGCCCCTTACCCGCCAAGTTAAAAGCAACTAAATTACTTGCCTTGCCCTGCTCTACCTGCCCTTCCCTTTTTTTTTCCGCCTACCTCTCAAGAGTTCCATTCTTCCCCTCAAAACCAGTATGGTTTTCTTGATTTCTTTATTAGTTTGCATTTTGAATGGCGAGCAGTTCTTCTGTGTCGAAAAGTAGTGGGTGCTTAGAGGGGGTAAAAGCATGGGGAGTGGCAATAGAGTTTTGAGGGCTATATTTGGAGCTGGTGTTCTTTTGGGGGTTATTTCGTTCCTATGTTTTGGAATTTTAGCAAACCGAGCAACGAAAATGGCGAGAACAACAGTTGTATCAACTGGACCTTTCGAGCATTGGAAGTTGACTGGAAGAGGAAAATATCATATTCATCAGGATTTGGACCTTAATTATGTGAGCAAGAGAAGAGTTCCTAATGGACCTGATCCCATTCACAACAGGTACCTATATTCTTTCACTTGATATTAATGGTACTTAATCTAATTATACTTGTTATGGAAGTCAATTTAAATAAGAATGATCTACAAAATATGCATAAACTTGTGTTTGTAATAATTGGCTAATGACAATTTCGAACTATAAATACAGTCAATCCCCATATTACCCTTGGTTCATGTCATGGTTACATTTGTATTTCTCCATCAGTTTATCAACATAAATTGAGGATGTTTGCCCGCTTCTTTTGTTCGTGAGGGAGTTTACAGTACAGTGTGACTGTTAGTTAAGAGGAAGAAATATATACATATATTTTGGATCATGTGGAGGCTAAATAGGGGTATCCGTCCTACCATAGTTTTCATCATACTGGGGAAAAAAAAAACCCAAATATTGTTGGATGGCGGAACTCAAAATGGAATTCCCCCCAGTCCCTCTCCTTTGAAAGGTATAAAGAAGCTATTTAGGCTAAGCCTAAATGAAGAAATATATTTATTTATCCTTTATAATTACACTATAAACTCATGTTTGAAATGCACGGAAGCTGATGATATTGTTGCTAGCTCTTTAACAAAAGCTTCTTTTTATATCAATCTTTCTCTTATTTTTATGAGGAACAAATAATAAAGACATTGGGAGAAGAACTGCCACTTTATATTTGTGGAAAGAATATGCACATCCTTTTTTCTTCCCTCAATAAACTTCAATGTATTTTGCCAACCTTTTAGCTCTAGTAGGACTCACCTCTATTCTAAGTTTCAATATTGAATAAAATGCCTTGTCCCCAATGAACATTTTTATGTAACATGGCAGGGATTAAGGAGATCAATTTGCAATATATAAATAGGTCTGTCTGTCTGTCTGCCATTTTAATTAACTAAAATATTCAGAATTTACCGTTATTTTGCTGTCTCTCATATTTCATGATGTATGTCAGGAGAGCATCCGAAGCTAGGCAGCCACCAGGTCGATCCTGACTCCCATGAACTTACAGGAAGACGTTATATTGGCATGTTTGTTGAATTTTGATGCTACATCAACCAACCAGGTGCAGATTCTTCGCAGAAACGTGTTCTGCTAAAATGCCGTGAAAAGTCTCAATTGCACAGATAATTCTATATCGTTATATTTTGATTTCTGCAACTTTCATGCGTAGTTCTTTGAAGTTTGTGGAGTGATTAATTATTTTTGTATAAAGTTTTGATTATCATCGCGTAATTTCTCGACCGAGCATACACCATCTCATATGAATTACTGTCTACTCTTTATCAGACTATGAAGGATTGATTAGTTTTGAAAGGATTATAGAGACTCATTACAAGAACTTTGAGAAAGATTGAACCTTTTTCGGAGCATATGCGTGTGCCTTATTTTAATCATTTTGTAAAAGACAGAGGATCATGGATAGGGTTTTACTTTCCAGAAGAGAGAATTAAAAAAGAAAGAAGAGAGTCCAAGAAAGGTATTAATCTCTGTACGTGATTAATAGGGTTTCGTAGTGTAACATTGGATTAATATATATTATTATTACTATTCAGCTGTGTCCTTTTTTGTTTGGCGGATTAGTTTTTCTGATCTCCTTTTGCTTTGTGCTCCAACTAAAGTATTTACCCATTAGCTAAAGTTGCTCTTTAATCGAAACATTTTGTTTTTTTTCTTTTTTTATTCAATTATTTTTTTTATATATTTCCTTGAATTGTGCTATGATAATCTAAATTGTAAACAATAATTGCTTGAATCATGCATGATTGATACTTCTAAGTCCAACAAAAAATCAATTCGGTCCAATAAGCAATTTATTAAATTTCTTATCTCCCCCATTAATTAAAGATGACCCAAAATCAAGGGTTTAAAAACCTTTCCTTCACTATTAACATATAAAGCTGGTAGTTGTAAGATTTACATTGGAAGTATGAGATTTCAGTCTGCACTTTATAATTTCAACTTAGATTCTTCAAGCTCAATGGCTACCTTTTGAGATATGGGTTCTTCTGAAGTTATAATATGTATATAATATATAAAGTTTTTGAAGAAAATATTATTGTTTTGTCCTTTTTTTTCTCAATCTATGGTTAAATTATACTAAACTGAAGCTAAACATTTACAAATCTGTAGCTTAATTTAAATTTTGATCTATGATTGGATGAAACTTAATTAACTAAAAAGTCAATACTGTGTCGATAGTAATATTAACATTAAAAACTACCTTTGGTGTTGGAACTTTGATGTCCTAATAATGAATGGTAAGGCCAATTTCAGTTAAAGATGTTTGTTTTATAATAATCTTTCCAATGCAAAGTGAGAACAAAAAGCAAGAAGCTTATTCCTGTTGAGTGCTTTTTCTTTTTATTGTCACTTTGGTTGCTTCTTTTCCGGGATGATTTTGAGTGGTTCGAGAGAAGCAAAGACTCGGTTCAAAGATTCCCATCTCGTGCACTTCTTTTTCATTTAAATTTTGAAGTTATGCTCCAAAAATGGCCGCACGTTTTGTGCAAAAATTACTTTTACGACTTCAAAGCAACATTTTATTGTTCAATTTTCAATCTGTTTTCCTTTTATTTCTTTTCGACATTTGTTTTGTTATTGTTCTTATGATTATCCTCAATTAACTATTTTTCATAATTAAGACTATGAATTATATTCAATTTTTAATTAAATGATGCCTTCGCATAATGGACAATGCTGATGTTATGGACAATTTTGAACCTTCTAATCTCCATTCCTCGTCTCTAAAGCATGTTTAGTATACTACTGAATGGAATGACAATGAAATTTCTATTTTCCATTCCTTTATTTAGTAGATTAAGACTTGAAATTGATGTTTAGGTGATGTTTGTTAGGGGATAAGTCGATTAGGTCGTACACTTGTGTTTGGTTTGCTTTATCAAATTCTATTTCTTAAAAAATAGATTATCCAACTTCCCTTTCACCAGGGAAGTAAGTTCCTATGAGATATGGGTAGGAAAGTGCAACTTCTCTAATTGCTTCAATGAATTTACTAATTTATCTTACTATTTAAATTTACTCAAATTTATATTATAGATATTATTGTAATTTGTAGTTTGAAAGCAATTCGCTTCTGAGGCAGTTGATTTGCATATCAAACACATACAATTTATGCTTTTTAGAAAATAATTTTCTTAAAAGTGTATTTTTTTTATAATTATACTTTTCAAAAAATCGGTTATTTTGAACCTAATGAATAAATTAAAAAAAATTCAAATTTTTAACTTCTCCTATGGTTAGATTTTTATAAAATACCTTATATTCTCTCCATTTTATTTCAATAATTTTTATTGTTAACTTTCTTTGTTGTTTTGGCTTTGTGTATACTAATTATTAATAGAGCACGGATAGGTGCAGAGACTCCTGTTAAAATGGAGTCCTAAAATTATGTTAAAAGTGGGATCCATACAGGTATGAGTTTCACTTTTAATATTATTTTAGAACTCTCATCTTTGACGGGAGTCCCGGCACCTAACTTTTGCGTTATTAATAATATTAAGCAAGTATCAATTTAGTTTACTTATCTCGAAGAGATATGCAACATGTGTTTAGATTTTTAGAGAGTTATTGAAATTTGTCAAATCATTTCACTTGTATAAATATTATATTTTCTGAAAATTTATCGGTAATTAAAATTATTGAGAAGATTTATTAGTAATGAAAGGTTAATGTATAAATTTATTTATGTAAAAAAAATTTTATGGTACTCTTAATTTTTACTTTGACCTATTGAATATTTTAATTTATAAAATTTTATTTTATAAATATTTTAACTTGTAAAAAATTATTTTATTGAATACTCGAATTTGTAAAATTGGATCAATTAAACACGTATTGAATAGTTGAAAAATAAAAAATTATTATTATAAAGATTACTAATCACACATCAATTGAATATTTTGTATATAAATATCAAAGCACCAAAAAATTGTTGTTGTTATTGTTAATATGGAGTGACGTGCAATATTATCAAAATTAATAACTTCATACATAATAGGTGAAATGACCCGTTAATTTATTTTTAAAAGAATTTGCATTTAAAATTTAATTGTAAATTTTCACCAATGAGAATTAGCGAAAAATAATATTTTATGCCGCGAACCGAATCGAAAACCGAATTTAAATAATCTAACTCAGTCGAAAAATCCTTAAATCAAATGAAATTAGGCGAAATCATTGGGTTAAATCAAATCGGTTCAAATCAAACCGAAATCATTTAATTAAAATAAATAATAATAAAACAATAATTAAATAAATTAATAAATAAATAAATAACCCAGAAAAAAAAAAATTTCCTCTCCTTCCCCATTCCCTCTCTCTCTCGCGCAGCAGCCTCCTCTCTCCTCTTCCACGTTCTCCGGCCACCGCTCGAAGAGAGCGAGGTGGCTAACGACTCGCGAGGCTTCACCGATCAAGTTTCCGGCCTTCTTGCACGTAGAGAGGGTCTCTAACGGCGCGAATCGGGACTGGAGCTTCTTCGACATGCTGCAATGGAGTTTTCCGGCGATCTGAGCCTTTTCCGGCGACTCCAGGCCATGAGGTGGTCATCGATCGACTCCCCTTGACCACGCGAACGTTTCCCCTCAAGAAATTCCGGCGATGGAGCAAGGAGAATGAAGCCACCATGATCGGCGGCTCCAAGCTACTGTCGTGCTCGATCCGACAAGCTGGAGGCCTGATCTCGCGTAAATGACACCAGAAATGGAATCTACGGTGAAAACTGAGTCGAATGGTGGTGCCCTTGCAAAATTCTGGGCTGTTTTGGTGCTCCGGCCACCATAGACGGCGGCGCTGACGGCGGTCCGGTGACCGGCTAGCGGCGGTCCAGCGAGACCTCCAAGAACGCAGAATGCTGCATTTCGCGTGCTGAACACGAATCCGAAGTCCGATTTTCAATCGGTATAATTTATGTTTCAGTTATTTAAATTCAGTATAAATTCGAATTAGAAATTAATACTGTTAAATTAAATTAGCTTAATTAAAATTAAGTGAATTACATGGAAATTAATTGCGAAATGAATTTCTAAATTCATTAGTGAAATTAGCCAATTTAAATGGATTACAAACAAAGGTGAAAAGGACTTATGAATTGGGAAAATGTAAAATAAAGACA